>RJWJ010036503.1:0-16056 GCA_004363605.1 Indri indri | reverse complement strand
TCAAACTCCTGGGCTCGAGCAATCCTACTGTCTCAGCCTCCCGAGTAGCTGGGACTACAGGCATGCGCCACCATGCCCAGCTAATTTTCTCTCTATATATTTTTAGCTGTCCAATTAATTTCTTTCTATTTTTGGTAGAGACGGGGTCTCGCTCTTGCTCAGGTTGGTCTCGAACTCCTGAGCTCAGGACGATCCGCCCGCCTCGGCCTCCCAGAGTGCTAGGATTACAGGCGTGAGCCACCGCGCCCGGCCTCAAGGCATTTTTAATAATTTAAAGTCATAGAGCCACTGTATTTCTGGATTCTCTTCTTCAGATATCCATATATATCATAAAATTGTTATAAAATTATTTGGAAATATTATTTTGAGAGTTTTATGTTGTTTAGAATTAGATACAATTTCAAAATGAATTACTGTCCTCACAGAATTATTTCACCTAAAAAAATCTTGCATGTCAAGAAAAATGATGATCAGGTTGTTCATCATTAGTATTTCCAGACTTAAATTGATATTCATTATAATTTGATGAACAAAAATTTTAAAATGTATTTGCTTCTATCACAATTATTATGACCACTTAAGAATAGTCCCAGAATGGGAAGAAAACAATAATTAGATTAGCCAAGACTGTTATTTTTAAAACATAAGTCTGGTTTAGGATTCAGCATGTTTTAAAAAATGAGATTAAAATTATTTTAAAAAATAGAATGATCTCTAAGCCATAATTACCATTTATTTCAAAGCAGAGGATATAGGACAAGTGTCTTTTATTTCTGATCACCTCTCATGAGATAAGAATCTATGAAGCTGGTAGAAAAATGAGTCCGTGACCAAAATGCTTACTCAGTTACTATAGGAGATCAAAGAATATTATACCAAATCTGGACTCTACTAAGACAAAGCAATTGTTTTCTTTGAAAAATATGTAGGGTTTAGAAAATTTCTGGGATTTATCTGTAAAACATCCTCTCGGCCCTCATAGTGACGTTTTAGGAAAACGATGCGTCTCAAGGTGGGAAGGACAGGAGGTGGTGCTTTGTGGGCTCCCGTGGTGGTTAGGTAGTTCTCAGAAGATAGTACTGGAAATTAGATAATTGCTGATGTCACAGTTTTCACAATAAAAAAAAAATTGGTGTCCTGGGGGCTATAAAAGCAGCAGCTTCTATCTTTCCCATTACAAGCAGAATCATCCGAACAGGTAAGTGTTTCAGCAAACTTGGTACAATTAGTTTGTTTGGTGTGATACTTCTCAACTAATTTTTTTCCCTCATATTGTCTTTGCCTCTTGTTTTCTTGATACCAGATTTTCCTTTCTCGGTTGCCAATTGCTTGAGTTAGAGTTGTTTGCAATGGCCGTCCTGCAGAAACCTGTGAGCTCCCTCCTCCTAGGGACTTTGGCCGCCAGCTGCCTCCTTCTCATGGCCCTGTCGGTGCAGGGAGGAGCAGCCGTGCCCATCAGCTCCCACTGCAGGCTTGACAAGTCCAACTTCCAGCAGCCTTATATCACCAACCGCACCTTCATGCTGGCTAAGGAGGTAGGCATCTCAATCTCATTGCATCTACTTGTTCTTAAACTTTTCTTCAGAGCAGTTCTAAGATCTTCAGGAACGCATCATTTATCCCCACTGGTGGATAAATCTTCTGTATCTCTTCAGAGACTCATTGGAGACTGGTTTTTTACCAAAACTCCTTTCTTCCATTTTGGCCTTTACGATACATATGTTGAGTTTTATCAAAGAGCAGCCATTCAGTAGCTCATCTGATTATTCATTTTTTTCTTTCCTCCTCTGTGCATTATTCCAAACTCACGCATGCATCTGAATTCTGTCTTTAGCCTTTACGAGGTTGCTCTGGGAAGAGGGGCCGGAGTACATCTCCACTTAATGTCTTTGCTTCTATTTCCTCGATGTCCAGCCACTTAGTCTTTTCTTCTGTTCCAGGCGAGTTTGGCAGATAACAACACAGACGTCCGCCTCATTGGGGAGAAACTGTTCCGCGGAATCAATGTAAGCTATAGTCGAGATGAGCAAGGCAGCATGCCATTCGTGGTTCCTTGGAGTGCTGATAGGTTTAGGTCTTCCGGAGGTCCCCTAATACGACCCCTGGTGTTTCCCTTCCACCTGCAGATGAGAGAGCGCTGCTATCTGATGAAGCAGGTGCTGAACTTTACCGTTGAAGAAGTGCTGCTCCCCCAGTCTGACAGGTTCCAGCCCTATATGCAGGAGGTGGTGCCCTTCCTGGCCAGGCTCAGCAACAAACTAAGCCTATGTGTAAGTTCTTCTCTCAGCCCACTCGCACCCACCCTAATCCCCTCCTTCTTCCCTTGAGATCCCATTCCCCCAACCTTCACTTCTTCCCCCTACACCTATGCTGGCCATGAGAAGTGCCTCAGCAACGCTATTATTGGGAGGCATTTGGAGTCTCAGGGTGTTGGTTTTTGCTTTATTTGAGTCACATCTTGAGTTCATGGTGGTGAATGGCGTCTGGAAGTCAAGTGTACAGAAGCCTCATTTGTTTGTTCCTGGAAAAAAAAGCAACTCAGGTTATGTAGGATGAGAAAGGTGTTGGGAGCTGTAAGGAAAAATGCCTAGCTGTGGAGATGGTTGAGAGGAGAGACAGACTAAGAGAGAAAAGTGAAAGGGAAGGGTTAATGTCAGTGGTGGGTGGGAAAAGACTGCTGCTGCTTTGAGGTCATGGGAAGTGACAGAATCGGAGGTGTGTGAAGTCAATGCCTCTGAATATCTGAAACCATGAGAAAGGGTCGGAGGGGAGCGAAGCAGGGTGGAAGCGACCTGGTATTTGCTGAGGCTGAGGAGGGCTTACTTTTCAAGTGAGGGGTTTTAGGTATGTTTCTTGTTCCGAGCAAGCAATTTCGATGAGGGTTTTATTCCTGATAATTTGCATAAACCACTCTACTCTTTCCACAAGCGCAGACCTCAGTAGGATTTCTCAAAGATGAAGCGAAGTCCCCTGTAAGGGAAGTGATTGGATTTTGGTGTCCCAGAGAATTCAAGAGCTTGGGAAATCTAGGTCACCGGTGAAATCTAGGTCATCGTGGGCAAAATTACTAAGAGCTTTAATTTCAGGTGCATCGTAACATAGATGGGCGCTGAGGTTCATGAAGCTTCAGCACAACAACATTAAAATAGTTACTCTTGTTTTTATGTTGTAGCACATCGAGGGTGATGACCAGCACATCCAGAGGAATGTGCAACAGCTGAAAGACACAGTGGAAAAGGTATACTGATAACTATTAAATAAATATTAATGCTAAGTCATTCAATAGGAGAGACAAACGTTTTTCTTTCCTTTCATTTATTTTTTTTCCTCCCACTTTGTGATGTTTCACTTGATTCTGCTATCATTGGGTTGATTACTTAGGTGCATGTGTATATAGATGTGTCTCCATATCTATAAATCAATTTGCAAATTTTGCAAATCATAGAATTCTAGAACTGGCCCAGAACTTAGGTCATCTAGTCACATTACCCCACCGTCTGGGGATGGTCGGTGGCAGAGCCAGGGCTTGAATGCAGGTCTCCTGAATCCCAGGCCTCCACTTTTTCTAGCAGTAATACATATTAGTTTTGGTATTATTAATTATTAGGCAAATTTCCGATTCCTATTGACTCATGTTAATCTGAAGAAGCACTTGTTCAAAAACAGAAAAGTGCCTGGGGACAAATTTATTTGAACTGATTTTTGAAGCCTTTAATTTGATGCTTTAAAACTTGGGGAAATAAACTCAGAGCAACAACAAAAAAGCCGGACTTGCATATAGAGTGAACTTCCGGAATGACTGATACTTGTATTTAATTATCATGATATAATGCCCAACAGCTATTGAATTTAGTTTAAAAGCAAGAGCAGACAATCCTTGATTTCTTTTACCCAGTGTCAAATAGAGTGAAAATACTAATACTGGATTTACTATAGTGAAGCGGAGTCTGAATTGTTAATCCTCTTCTCTTCCTTTCTCCCTTCATCTTCCTCTCTAATTTCCTCCTTTTCTCCCTCAACAAATCCGTAGTGGGCATCTGTTTATTGTGAACTAGGGCACATTTCTACAGTGAATGATACCATTATGTGGCCTATTTGGTGGAAAGAACAACAGTGGAAGGCTCAAACTAGCAATTGTGACTCAGCCCCAAACCAGAGGAGTGATTAATAGCAGTGAAAGTGATGCTCTTGCAGGCAGGTGCAATGAAATACTCAGACATAAAGGCTCTCGTTGAAGGAATTTCAGTAATGAGCTTAACCTCATTTTCCCCTTTTCTTAAATCTTGATTTTTAAAAAGTGTTTCTTCCTTGGCATAATTTAATGAACACGACTGTTTCTTCCTTTGATAATTGAAGGCTTTGGATTTTTTTTTTTTTTTTTTTTTATTGTGCAGCTCAATTTCCTTGTTATAGAACTCTTACCTAGAGGCAGAGGGCTGGATGTTAGCATGCCATAGACAAGATGTGCTTTGCACTTCTTGTTTAAAAGATCCCTGATGTCAGCTTACTTTGTTGTCTTTAGAAAAGTAAAGTGTGAGAGAGAAAAATCTCATAATGATCTGTGTGGGAAAACAGAAATTTTTAAAGTCTTTAATCCATGTTGAGAGAATCAACTTTCATATTTGCAATGGGTTGCCATGTGGGAAGAGTGATGACGCTTTTTTCTCTGTGGCACAGGCAAGAAAGGAATGTTATTCAGAGGCAGCTCCACAGGAGGAAAAATTGGCCAGAGCTGTCTGAAGTGGGAGGGCAGTCCTTGGAGGGGCTAGTTCCCTGTGGCTGGAGGCAAAAGCAGAGGGCCGGCTGTAGCAGAATACATGACAGATAGTAGCGCAACATAAGCCTTACAATTCTTTATAGTCTCAGGAGTCGTTGAGAGATATAAAAAAAATCTTTTCAGCGTTATGTCAAGGGAAGTATGGAAAGGTGGGAGTGTGGAAGAAAGCGGGAAGAGAAAGCAGAATGAAGTACTGTATGGAAGACGATGATGACAGGATTTTTCTTGAAATAATGCCGATATAACAGATTAGATGAATTTCAGCGGGTGATGCTGTGGGCTTGAATGTGGGTATTCTCTCCCATTGAGTTTGAGAGTCTCCTCTGTAAACTACTCGGAAGGAGGAGAAAAAATGGATGTTGGGACTTTATCTGGCTTTCTTTTAATTAAAGCACGGGGAAAGAACTTATTTGGTATTTTTCTCACAAAAGGGACAATTTGGGTTTTTTCCTCTTTTGTTGAGAAGGTGGTAACAGAAAAAGTCCCAATGTATTGGTAATTATATGGTTCAAGGCTATGTGAGCTGAGTTGCTGTAAATAATTTGTCATAGTCACGGAACTATGAAGCCCTAATGGGTGGCACTTGGGACCCCCCAGATCCTAGCATTGCTTCAATCTGCTAGCTCTGGTTAGGAAGGGTGGTCAGCGCTCTGCCCAGCTGTTAAACAGCTTCATTAGTGTGAGGTACACCAGAGATTGATGCCTGCTGGTGCCCAGATAGCCATCATTTTAAGGTCTTTGGCAAAATCATATTATACTCTTGCTAAAAGGATATTATTAATCTTTCACAAATGGCTAAAACTGGACTTCTCTCTCTAGCAACCTGATTATGCCATTTCTCTTCTTTAGAAAACACATTATAAATGCTCAAATACTTTTGTGTCCTTATTTTCACAGCTTGGAGAGAGTGGAGAGATCAAAGCAATTGGAGAACTGGATTTGCTGTTTATGGCCCTGAGAAACGCCTGCGTTTGACCAGAGCATAGCCGGAAAATGAATAACTAAACCTTCTTGCCTGTTAGAAATCACAATAAGATCCCCAAAGGGTTTTTTTACCAAAAGGAAAATGGGAAGCCAAACTCCACCATCATGGGTGAATTCCGAAAGAACCCTTGCTTAACTTAAAAAGGAAACCAATGTCACTTCTGTTCATGAGACCAGAAGGTAGACCTTCCAAGTATAAAGATATTTATAACATTGTATTGTACCTAGTGTTCTATGCATAGAAAATAATTTATTTTTCAAGCAATTGTCTATTTCCATAAAAAAGATTACTTCCCATTCCTTTCGGGGAAAAAAACCCTAAATAACTTCATGCTTTTATAATCAATACCTTATATTTATAAATTTATTTATTGTTATAAGTACACATTTTATTTATGCTATTTTATTAATATAGATTTATTTATAGAAAGATTATTTGATATTGCTACTTGAGTATAAGTCTAATGTTAATATTTATAACAATAATTATGGAGCTATAACATGTTTATTTGACCTCAATAAACACTTGAATACCCTAAGTCTTGTGGCTTTGTGATTTTTCTCCTTCAATATCATTATCATCATCATCATCATTGTCATGTAATCATTCCCATGACTTTATTCCTGACTCTAAGGCAATGAGGTAGCTATTAGTATTATTCTATTTTACAGCTGAGAAAACTGAATTAGAGACATGTTAAGAAACCTTTTACAGCTGTAAGTAGTTGACCACTATTGAGTCAAGCTTATCTGATTTCAAGGCTCTCTGCTATGTTGCCTATACTGATTTATTAGATTGATTCAGCACACATGTAATTCTGAAAGAAAAAAAGGTAAGAAATTGAGAAGAATCCATCTGCATCATTAACAGTTTATGAATCAAAGAAAGGAGAATATTGCTGGGGAGAAATACGTGTGGCCTCTCTATTGCTATACATGAACTGTTTCAGCTTTAGTTCAAGCCTATTAGAAAGTGCATTCTCCAGTCTTCCTGTAAGTAAGGCAATAAAATATCAGGGAAGCTGTATTTCAGGAGTCTTCCCTATGAGTGGAGTTTAGCACTGATAGAAAAGTCTTGTGGGTGGAAGATGGCAAAATATGAAACACACACACACATACACACACAGAGGGAAAGTTGTACATCTTTAAAATCTGTACAGTGGTACAGAGAAGAGAGAGCAGAGGTAGAGATAAGGGTTGGATTGGTTCCACTGAGAAACATGAACACAGGATGCCAGCACTGAAGAGCCATTCCTTGTGGGGAAGGGATTTCAAGAGATTGTAAAGGTCTTTTCATAGAAGTTCAAAGTCAATGATTAGAAGAAGTCAGTGGTCAGCTGTTTAAAGCGTTTCCTTCTCCAACTAATCAGAAATGATGGGTTTATTCTGCAGGTCACTCACCAGCTGTTTGGCAAGTTCCTACAGGATTAGGTCAAGCCTGGTGGTGAGAGGTGAGAACACATGTGAAACTGCAGGTTCACTCATGGATAGAGTGGAGTTGATATTATACTCTTGGGTTTGGTCTCTAAGTGCTGAGAGGTACCAATGTTGAGCTCCAGGGATGATAGAATTATTGTTTCTGGGATTAGCTGGGGTTTAGGACTCTTTCCTGTCTTCTTCCAAATGTGTCTCAATGTAATGACTTAAGCAAAATCTGATATTGTACTTGTTTTTGGCCAATCTTCTAGAAATTGAGCCATAAAGTGCCAGACTACCCCTAAAATTGGAAGGTTTTTCTAAGAGACGTTATAACTTTTCCATCATGTCAGATATATTTCAGAAGCAGCTAGAGTCAACCTTGGGTTCTTCTTCCCCAACCCTGCACACTGAATGTGTCAGAAATCCTGCTTGCTTTAACTCCAAAATATTGGCTGAATCTGTTCACTTCTCATTCCCTCAATGGCTAAAGTCGACCCAAGCCACTGTCCTCTTTCCTCAGAATTACCATAATACTGTAGTTTCAAAACATCCTCCTACTATCTTTTTTTTTTAACTCAGGAGCCAAAGTTAACTTAAAAATCAAAAACATTAGGCTGGGCACTTCCCTGCTTCCCCCAATGGCTTCCTTCACATTGAGAATGAAACCGGTGGCTTCATCAAAGTTCCGCTTCCTGCCCAGCCTCCCAGATGGCCCTTCCCTGCGCTGCTGAAGGTGAGCCAGAGAGTTGGCTGGGACCAGGCCTGGGGGCTTTGCAGGCCAGAGCGGGACTTTGGATCCTGTTCTAGACTGAGGAGAAGCCACCGCAGGGTTTGGGGCATGGGAGAGACTTGATATGGCTCGAGTTTTATACAGTTCACTCCGGCTGAGGGTGGAGAGTAAATCCAGGAGGGGTGAGGGCAGAAGCAAGGCCAGGGCAAGGGTCTAGCAAAGAGACGATGCTTGCACTGGAGTGGACGGGAGCAGAGCCAGAGAAGCTGGGTGTGACTGTCACAGCGGTGCCCTGCGTGGGTTGCCTGGGAAATAGGAGTTACGTACGGATCATACATAACAGCAAGAGGAATCATTTGGTTTTTCTCCTGGTTCTCCATTTATACTATATTATTTCCTAGCAAAAAGTGCTTCCTGTAGGAATTGAAGTAAAGACAGGAGGCTTTGTTCTGAAGGGAGGTTAAGATTTGAAGATTTGAATGAAGACACATCAGATAAGGAACATGACATGACACCAGTGGTTGAAGGCTGAGGTCTTCTTATCTCAGAGGCAACCACAGCCACAGTGAATTTATCTTTAACATCTATTTTCAAGGAATGTTTATTATTGAGAAAACAGGTGGAGGAGACCGAGATGGCCGATCTCAATCAGCAGGAGGAACCGGTACCACTGCTGCACCAGGAAGGCTGGGGGGACTGTAACCGGCCCAAGGGGACCGCTGGGCTGTCTTATAATGCCCGCTGGCTCAGTGGAAAACCGCATTGACTCAGAGGGGCAGGGTCATCAAGCACTCCATGTCTGTGGGAACGAGGGTTTAAGCCACTTTACCAGGTAAGGGACTTCATCCGACTGAGATGCAGGCAGAGGATGGGGGCGGGGGAAGAGATGGAAGGGGTGGTGGAAAAGGAAGACCACGATTCTTAGCTTAGATCTTGTGAACAGGTACAGAAGTAGGAATTGCAGCAGATCTGATTTCTGTCCCTTAGTCGTTTGTCCTCTCTTCTCCCCTCCTGCCGCTTGTATGAAGAGTGCTCGTGGTGGCTGATAGTTCAGCTTCCAGCTGGGAACACAAACCTGTCATATGGCAGCTGACGAGATGCTGTATGTTTGCTACGTTGGGGACACACATTTTCACCTGGACAAACACAAGAGTGGATGGTGAGGACAAAAGGGATGGAGGCTGCTCATCGGGCCCTCCAGACCCATGCTCTGTCCTCTCCCACTCTACTGTGTGCCCAGAGAGGCTGAGATACATGGATTGCCCCATACACATGCTTGCTCTCTGGGGTTTTTTTTTGAGACAGAGTCTCACTCTGTTGCCCGGGCTAGAGTGCTGTGGCATCAGCCTAGCTCACAGCAACCTCAAACTCCTGGGCTCAAGCAATCCTCCTGCCTCAGCCTCCCGAGTAGCTGGGACTACATGTGCACACCACCACACCTGGCTAATTTTTTTTTTCTATTTTTAGTTGCCCAGCTAATTTTTTCTGTTTTTAGTACAGATAGGGTTTTGCTCCTTCTCAGGCTGATCTCAAAACCCTGACCTCAAGCGATCCACCCACCTCGGCCTCCCAGAGTTGTTCTTCGGCTTTTGATAGCATTTGGCTAATGGGAGAAATCAGCCAGAGATTGAAGGATGGCAGGAGAATAAGGTCAGAGTGTTTGTTCCTGGAGCCCCCTACCAGGTTTCCATGCTGCTTGGCTGTCAACCTCCATCAGAAGCCTCAGCTCCTTGCAGACAGTCCTTCTCCCTTCTCCATCTAGGCCCCCTTCCTACTTCTGAAAACTGCTCTCAACCCTGGCCTCAACAGGCTACCAGCTAACGTCTTTCTTAGAGAATTACACTATTTCTTGTTGGCTTCCTCAAACTCTTTCCACACCTGTTATGGTTTGAATGGTTGTGTCCCCTCCAAGATTCACATTGAAACTTAATCTCCCATGAGATGGTATTAAGATGTGGGCCTTTAGGAGGTGAGGAATGGGAGTAAGGCCCTCATGAAAGAAGCTTCACACAGGCGTAGGTCCCCTTTTTGCCCTTCTACCTTCTGTCTTGTGAACATGACATGGCATTTGTCCCCTCTGGAGGACACAGCACCAAGGTGCCATTTGGGAAGCAGAGAGAGCCAGACCTTATCAGACACTAACCCGCTGGTGCCCTGATCTTGGACTTCCTAGTCACCAGCACTCTGAGACATAAATTTATGTTCTTTATAAACTACCTAGTCTGTGGTATTTTGTTACAGTAGCTCACATGGACGAAGACAACGCCTTTAAAAAAAATCAGTCTCTAATTAGACTCTTCTCTGTTACCAGTTTGAGTGTGCCATGTGCTTTCTACTGGGATTCTGACCTATTTATCCTCCTTCCCCCTTCCGTCCCCCCAACCCCAGCCAGCAGCAGGATGGAGTCTGGGAATTTAGATGACATCATTTGCGGAGAGAAAAATAAAGCCAGCTTTTGGTATGTCTCAGTTGTGTGTAAATTTTAGACTTTGTAATAAAACAAATTCAGAAACAATAATATTTTGGTTTCTAAAATTAAAACACCTTGTTTAACACATTTTTTTCCCTGATTTCTCCAACAGGCTTTCCACAGAGAGGCAGAGGTATTTAGGCCAATGTGCACTAGCACCTGAAGGAAGCGCAAGGTTTCTTCTCCCCTTTGGTTCCAGAAGTGGCCTTGCTCCCTTCTGCGTTTGCTTTTTCCTCCCTGCCACTTCCATACGCAGGAATCTTTGTTTAAATTGGGCCACTACGTCAGCTAAAGCATGGGAGAATTTTTACACCTGAAGAACTCCGACTCCTCTCAATCTTGCATGTTGGCTGATTCTCTTGTGTGCGGCCCTTTTATCTCCTTTTTCCTTGTAACAGCTGCTAAAAATACTCAGGGCGACCCAACACGTTCCTGTTAGTCACCTTGCATTATGTCTATGGGGGCTTAACCATCTGCGGCTGTTCTCTGCATCTTGTGTCTTATTTTAGCAACGTGCATGCAGTTTAACCTCAATAGCACCTAGACATTGGCCAGCTGTGTCCTTACTAGTAGGCACTGTCTCCTTTTGAAGTCCACATGCTGTGAGATGCTTTTGTGAGCTGCTGTTTCATCTGCAACATTTTCATCTCACCATCCCTGCAGTTGCTACACTTAGGCACAACGACTTCCCAGGAATTTTATACATCATGTTGCTACTTGCCTCAACGACACCTGTAGAAATTTCAATTCAATTTAATTCATAAACAGCTATTTAGATCATAGGGTGTACAAGATCCTGTGCAAGGGGCTTGGTTTTTATTTGGATGCTGTTCTTAAGGACCCTGCAGTCTTGTGAGGGAGACAAGCACACAACAGCCTAGGGCGCAAGTGGACTGACGTGCGCTAGAGGAGAGGCACCGACAGGACAGCAATCGCCCTTGGGGAAGGTGCCAAGGGCTGCATTTGAGCTGATCTTTTGAAGGACAAGAAGGGTTTCAACAGGTTCAAATTTCCCCCTACGAAATTTCCCCCTTTTCTTCCCCTTTGCCACCTAGGCATAGCTAATTCCTCCATCTTCAGGACTCGCAAAGCATAATTTGCACCTTTCTTAGCGTTCATCACACGGAAGTTTAATTCCTTGTTATGTGTCTATCTAGAGAGCCTGTCAGGGGCAGAAACTGTCATTCACATTTGTCCTCCCAGGGCCTAAAAATGCCTCACACTTTATAGGTGCTCAGTGGATGCTCGGGTTGGGTGCACAAAGATTGAACGACATTCCGGGACGAGGAGCCAGGTGAGCAAAGGGTTGAAGACGTGAAAGGGGACAGAGTGCTCGGGGGAGGCTGAGGTCCCGGGTGGCTAGAACTCTGTGTGGGCTGACGCAGAGGGAAACAGGCGGCAGCTGGTAACATTAATTCTACACAATTCCCTACTCCCTGGCTCTGGAAACGCAGTCGTGGACGGCACCTATGGAAAGGGAGCTCGGTGGACAACGGCGTTTGAGTTCACACCATGCCTCAGCCCTAACTTGCTACAGGCCAATAAGACAACGACGTCAACACTCTGGACTTTAACTCTCTCTTTCTGAGTTTGGGCAGCTGACGCCCACTGACACTTCCCGCCACCAAATGCCTCACAAGAATTATGGGAAAGTGGATGCTGCCAATCGTATGAGTCACATCCATTCGAAAAGCTAAATACAAAGCAATTAAATCGTTTCCAACACAGCCAGACAAGAGCTGCTACCTCAAGGGGGACATTCAAATGGTAGGAGTCCTCTCCACAGGCTGCTTGGACCACTTTTGTTGATGACCACTGATGTCCGAAGGC
The DNA here is from genome assembly GCA_004363605.1 of Indri indri. NCBI lineage: Eukaryota > Metazoa > Chordata > Mammalia > Primates > Indriidae > Indri > Indri indri. The sequence continues at coordinate 3,846 of RJWJ010036503.1, read as the reverse complement.
TGCGGGAGCCCCCTGGGCTAAAGCCGTGGTAGCTTCATCCTGAGTTCTCTTCCCACGTTTTGGCCAAACTGCTTTCATCTTCAGAAAGTGTTTCCAATGTATCTGGGCTTGTCCCTACAGTGCATATGACCTGCTCTTCACTGCCTTGTCATCTCGGAATGGCAGATTCCTTGTCCTTAAAAGGAGGAGAATGACACCTATCCTCATGGAAGAATTAGATCACTCCATCTTGTCTAAAAGGAGAATTTTCTGCATTGAGTTTTAATGATGTTCGGAAGAGGAAAGTAAGGTGCAACACCCCAAGCCTCTCCCCTCTCCCCAAGTGTGGAGCCCAGGGAGGTGCCTATTTGCCCTACCCCCAAACCGCACCTGCCCCAGGCAGACTTCCCCTCACATCTTTTTGGCCAGAAATGGCTCATGACAATCATTGGCTTAGATTAGGGATGGGAACACGTTTTTGTAGAGGGCAGAGCAGTAAATATCTAGGCTTTGCCGGCCACATGTGGTCTCTGCTGTATATTTCTTCTTCCTTGTCCCCTTCTCCTTCTCTTCCTTCCCTTCTCTCCCCTCCTCTTCTCCTTCTTTTCAATCCTTTAATAGTATAAAAACCCTTCCTAGCTCATGGGCCTTACAAAAACAGGCTGTGGGCCAGATTTGGGTCACCATTTGCTGACTTGCATCTTAGATCATTCACGGTTCATTTTCTGGCACTGGGCATGTCGACACCCAGACAAAATATTGCGAGCAAAATGAAAAGGGAATGGTTTTGTGGGCAACTAATAAGATCTTCCATGGGTGGCAGAGTGGCAAAGGAATTCAGCACTGAGTGTGACTCAGAGTAACAAACATCGCATTGCATTTCCCTGTTGACCCCACTTGTTGTTGCAGAACAGTGAGCTATAACCGTGACTGTAGTACCATTTTATCTCATTAGCAACTTTAAAAACAAACCTTGTTTTTTAGAGGAGTTTTAGGTTTACAGCAAAATTGAACAGAAAATAGAGAAATTTCCCTCATACCCTCTGCCCCCACACAGGCACAGCCTCCTGCATCATCAACACCCCTCATCAGAGGGATGTGTTTGTTACGTTGATGAACCTACATTGCTATTAGCCATTTTTTGACAATAATTTTTTTTATTACAATAGAAAATAAATCTCTGTATCATCATAGGAGCCATGCCAGATTCTCTTGCTCTTTCTTGCTCCCCTCTGCCACGGCAGTGATCTTCTCTGGCTCCTTCTGCCAGTCCGGACTCAGATAAAATGCCGTGGAGTAGGTTGTGGAATCTGTCTCCCCTTGGCTGCTAAAAGGACCAGGTAATACTTGGCGGTGTGAGAAGTTAACACCCCCTGGGGCAAACCTTCATGGGAGGAAGCTGGCATATAGCTTTCATCCCCTCTCCCCTTCCCTTGGGCTGACCCAAGGCATGGTGTTTCTGCACAGCCTGTCTGGAGACGGCCTACCTGGAGACAGACTGGATGTCTCTCTGCATAAAGCACCAGCCATGAATTTGCTTCCCATCCTGGTTGGCCTCACTTCTCTTTTCCGTCACTCTCACTGTTCCCTAATAGAGCATTAGCCTGCAAGCTTATCCTCATGCTTGATTTTCTAGGGAACCTAGGCTCAGCCAATGTTCTACCACAAATCCTAGTTCCATGAAGGCAAGGATTATTGAGTAGACTAAAGCAGATTTCATCTATTTTGCTCACTGCTTAGAATATCTCCTGAGCACCTAGCAGATGCTCAGTAAATATATATATATTTTTTGCATTTTGAAAGAATTAATGAATGCATTGATTCAGGGCAGAACCGTTGAAAGACATGAACACTGAAACAAGTTTGCAGGAAGAATAGGAGACTCCTTATGAGTTGATTCCCACCATCAGAGAGCACCTAGGCCTGCACTACAAAGAAACGAATGTATTTAACTGCAGCACAGAGAACAGCTGGTGTGTAGGAAGATATGAGAGAAAAGACACAGAACAAAAAACAGTAGTCAGCATCAGCCAACGCAGAGGTGCATTAGAGGTTCCTATTTAGCTCAGATGCTGAGCAGATCTGACCCTCCTACCCTTCTGCTTTGGTTTGCAATGCAGAGGAGAAACAGGAAATGGTGAAGATGGCAGGGGAAGGGATGCCCACTGTGGGTGCTATGGATCTCTTAGGCAAAATGAGAAGATAAAGAGTTGCTTGCTTGTGGCTGCCCAACCTAGCTCAGAAGTGGGTTGAGAAGAAACTTGCAGAGGCTCTCCCAAAGCAGAGGTTGTCATCTGCATTCCTTCCTCCCCCTTGTCTGAGCCCTGACTGTCCTCTGGTCTGTTCTCACCCCACAGGGCACCCTGTGCTGATTATATGGGGGCGTCACCAGTCATCCGGCAGTATTTGTTGTGCACGTACCACATGCCTGTCACTGTAACTGGGGTAACAGCAGTGAACAAGCAGACAAAACTCTCTGCCCTGGCAGAACTCAGAGTTTAGCAAAGGGAGATAAATAGCAAACAAAATGCATGAGTAACATTGCCTCAATTCTTGTTAGATAATGCTAAGGGCTTTGGAAAAAATAAAACAGAAAAGAGAGAGAGAGGGAGTGGGAGTGGGGTTAATTCTAATTAGAGCATTGCATTAGTTTGCTAGGCTGTCATAATAAAGCCCCACAGACTCAAATGACACAAATGCATTTTCTCACAGTTCCAGAGGGTAGAAGTCTGACATCAAGGTGTCAGCAGGCTCGGTTCCTTCTGGGGACTCTCTCCTTTGCTTGCAGACGGCTGCCTCCTTGCGTCTTCACATGGTCTTCCCTCTGTGCCTGTGTCCTAATCTCGTCTTCTTATAAGGACACCAGTCATTGGTTTAGGGTCCACCCTAGTGACCTCATTGTAACCTCTTTACAGATCCTATCTCCAAACACAGTCACAGTCACATTCTGAAGCACTGAGGGTTAGGACTCCAATATATAAATCTGGGGTAGGGATGATGCAATTCAGCCCCCAACAGGCATCCAGCAGAAGCCTTCCTGGGAAGGTGGTACTTGAGCAAAGACTTGCGAACTGAAAGAGCTTGCCATGCAGATATCTGAGGGAAAAGCATTTTAGGCAGAGGGAACAGCAAGTGCAAAGACTCCAAGACCTGCTTGATGGGTTTGAGAAGCAGCGAGGAGAATATTTTGGCCAGAAGAGGTGCAGGACAACAGGCCAGAGGGTAAGGAGCATATGCAAGATAAGGTATGGTAGGTCCTTAGGTCACGGAAAGGACTTTGGCTTTTACTCTGAGTTAGAAGGGAATCCTTCAGGGAGAATTCAAGTTCAGACTTAAATGCATTGTTCAGCCCCAGTGAGTCTATCAGGTGCTTATGCTGACTGTCCAGGGACCCAAGGCTGAAGAGATGGACCAACAATTAATACATTTTGGCAGACAAGATACATCTATTTCCAGGGCTCTCATGATTGTGACTTCCAAACATTGCCTCAATTCTTGATGTTATTACTATGAACCTTCCTTGTGATGCACTTAGAAGATGAGATAGAAAGGTTATTTTTAAGTCACATGTGCTTTGGAGGATGCTTGGATTTGTACATTTTCTCCTTTTCCTTTTGCTGGGCTAAGAGTCAAAAGGAGAATAGCAGAGACCTATTTTCCATCCCCCTTTGTAGGGGGCTCTTCTGGGAAATCTGCTTGTGACTTCTTATTTTTGAAATTATGATTAGGGTACCATATTCTTTGCAGGTTTTTCAGATGATGTACTTTTCATTGCGAGAGAATGAATGGCCAATATGTACCATAGCAATTTGTCCAATCTGAAAATGCTAAAATAACCAAAACCTAGAAAGCTATGAAGAGTGTTGA
>RJWJ010036502.1:0-16052 GCA_004363605.1 Indri indri | reverse complement strand
TTTTCCATGTGGAAAGTCCATTAGGATTTGCAATAGTAACCAGGAGTCAAAGGCAACCTAACAACCTTCCCCCAGTTAAAAGGGTATAGAGAAAGCTAATAGTCCTCTAAACAGCTGGGGGAGAGTATCTGTTCAAGAAAAGATCCTGTTTTCCGTAAAGCCAAGCAGAGTTGGATTTATTTCAACAGAACAACATTCCCAGAAGTCCTCTCTTTAATAAGTTGCAAAACTACTGTTCCCCAAGCTCACTCTGGGAAGTTTCCTACCTCATTTTTCCTAATATCTTGAATCAGAAGAATTTAGTTGGAGAATTACAAGAGGAAAATCCAAAAATGAATAAAGATACATTTGGGAAAAATGTTCTTTCACAGTACAGGCTCATTTGGACTTTACTTTCTCATCCCAAGAGCACAAAGCCCCCCAATGGTTAAGGCCAGCCTAGACAAAACTGCAAATCAGGAAAACTGCTTTCCCACCCCATACCCCACCCTTAACACACACACAGCCTCCTTCCAGGGCCCTTGGATGTTGGGTGTCCTCATGCTGCTTGAAACTTCTGCAGGCTCTACATAGACTGGTAATTCAGACATCCCTAGACACACACACACAACAAAGCAACACCAACAGAGATGATTGCGAAATACGTTTAATTATGTGAGATCCTGTGGCTAGCACCCTGGCTACCTGATTACCTTGCCGCCCACTTACAGCAAGACCAGTCCTTCAGCGCACACAGCTCACAGGAGGTCAACGACTAGCTCAGCTTCTAGACACCAAGAGTGTTGGGTTCAACTTGCTGCTTCATATAAATGAAGCAGCAAATTTATAGTCTAAATTTACATGGAATATGACCATGACTGCATCCCAGCCCACCCCTGCGCCATCCTCCCAACGATCTTTTCTTCCTCCAAGTTCACTTCCTTTCCCACTGTCTTGCCTTCGGTCAGCCTTGCCCAAACACGTGATCCTTCGAACTTTGGAGCACCAAGTTCTCCCCTTGGCCTATGATATACCCAGAATTTCATCAGCAGCAGCATTTACTTTCCTATCTTAGAAAAGATCCCTATATTATGCTCTTGTACTGCCTGTCTTCCCATTCAGAGTGGCCCATTAGATCTTTTCTGTGTGTGACCCAGTTAGTGGACAGTGAGGGAAGTCCTGGAGTGATGAATGTTTCCCGGACAACTCTGGGTAGATTCATTCACATACAGTAAATCTCCCTGTCCAGCTAGTGCTAAGATGTCATCTTGGAAAGCTTAGGGTATAACGGGCACAGGAAGCCAAGGGTAAGTTCATCAGAAGCAAATGCTTTATTTGACATGGAAACTTCTTAAGCATTATTCCAGAGCACCAACTGCACTGACTTGAAAGCCAAAACTGTTCTAATTAGCTCCATCTCATACAAAGCCACTGGCTACAAAAAAGATATTTTTGACCTATTTAATTCAAGCATCTGTGCCTTCATGGGGGAGAATGATTGTTTTAACTCTTTGGGCTTTTATAGACGTAATATCAAGAAAATCATCATTCTTCAATTTCTATTCTGTGTTTAATTCATACCAAACTGTGGCCTTCAGGATCATCAATAAATCTTAATTGAGGACTCTCTTGGTGCAAGTCCCTATGTTAGGAACCAGGAAGATGGAAAGGTGTTTACTTCATGTGAGCGGCCAAGGAAAGAATTCAGGCAAGTGTTGATAATGCTAATCCAAAACTAAAACTTCCAGACAATTGAAGGAAGAATGGGAGACTGGTTAATGTTAAAAAAATATTCAGATAAAAAATGCCAATTGTGTATCTACAAAGCCAAATGTAATGTGTTAGTTATTCAATTGTTTCAGTCCATGCAGATAATAAATCCAGGTTCCAGGAAACCATATAAGTAAAATAGACAAAATAAGGAGAAGCGAATGGAAAAGTTAAATATGTCAGCCCCCACTCTACCCATCCCCACATCCCCAACACATACACATTCATTGTTCCCCTATAAAACATATCCCCTTTTTTCTAATAGTAATACCTTAGTGGAGTTTATCTAAGTAATTATCCCTGTAAGCTGTTTTACATTTGCTTTGTCTGCCCACACTGAAAGAGAGGAGGAAATAATTAAACTTAAAAGCCATCTGGCTAGGCAGTCACATGAAGTTGGCCTTCTGTGCCTGCCTGCATTTGCTATGAAGGCCTTGTTTCTGTTCAGCAGCCCATCTGTGTGAGAAAATCCCTGCTAGACAAAGTGGAACTTCCCATCACCACTTGAGCGATCTCTACTAAAAGCAGAGGGAGTCAAGAAAGACATGCCAACTCCACAACCCCCAAGGATTTGTGCTGTGAGCTCTTTTTCTATCCATATTCACTCCCCGATGATCTCTTCTAGTTCTATGATTTTTATTAACAAACTATTTCCAAATTTGTGTCTTCAGCCAGGGCTACCCCTAGGGTGATTGGTGTCTGGGCAAATGGTTTTTGCCTATGTCTGTTTATATAAACAAACCCAAAATCAGCCTGTCAGCACCATTCTGGTGGCTCAATTTCACACAATTTTTAAAAAGAAAGACCCTGTGGGGCAATGGAGGGATCTATTAGGTTATTAACTATGAAATGTCCAATTTCCTTAAGTATTAAGTTAGATATGATATGATATCAATGTATCTCTGACATTTCACTTTGACACTTCTTGCTTTATTTTTATTGTGAAGGTACATCCTCAGCCTTTCAACCACATGGTTTGCCTTATGATTATCTCTCAAAATGTTTTTTAGAGCAATTTTTGTGAAACCATGGATAGGTCAAAAATTTATGTTATTTTTGACTATGAGTTCTGTTGTGGAACAAATGCAATGCAGACAGCTCGAAATATCTACAAAGTGTTTAGGAAGGATGTGGCTAATGAATCCATAGTATGTTGATGGTTTGAGAAGTTCCATTCTGGTGATTTTAATCTTGAAAATGAGCCACATGGGTGACCTGAGACCAAGGTGGATAATAATAAGCCGAAAGCTGTAGTGAAAGCGAATCCATCTCAACCTACGTGTGAATTAGCAGCAAGGTTTGACGTTACTATTCCAACAATATTGGACCATTTGAAACAAATGGGTAAGGTAAAGAAGCTGGATAGATGGGTAGTGAATGAATTAAACAAACGTCAGCAGATAAATCATCTCTTAGCTTGCCTTTCTTTGCTGTCACGACATAAAGGCAAACCATTTCTACACCGTATTGTAACATGTGATGAAAAATGGATTCTTTTTGACAATTGTAAGCGTTTGTTGGTGCAGTGGTTGGCTAAAGAGGAAGTGCTGAAACACAGTCCAAAAGAGAATTTAAAAAAGCTACTGGTATCTGTTTGGTGGTCCAGCGCTGGTATTAGCCACTACAGCTTCATGAAACCTGGTCAATCCATTACGGTGGATGTCTACTGCAATCAATTGGAAGAAATAATGAGGATGCTTGTGATTAAGCAACCATGATTGGTCCATAGACACAGGCTAGTCACTCGCAAGACAACACTCAGCCTCATGTCATACAAACAATGCTGCTCAAACTGCCGAGGCTGGACTTGGAAACTCTCTGTCATCCACCGTATTCACCAGACCTTGCATCAACTGACTACCACTTCTTCCAGGCTTTGGACCACTTCTTGCAAGGAAAAATATTCAATCTCAACAAGCTGTGGTGATTTCATTGCCGCTTGCTCTTCAGACTTCTTTGCTGCTGGCATAAACAACACACCGTTAAGATGGCAAAACTATGTCGATAGTTTATGCACGTACTTTGAATTAATTGTACCTCTTATTATTTGAGATATAATAAACTAAACTTTTGATTCAAAATTGGAGATTTCATATTTAATGACCTTGCCACTTAGGACAACCCCATCCATAAGTACACTGTCAGTTCCAGCTCTCTCAGGCACCAGAGGGGCACTTAGAAAAGCTAGAGAAAGTTAGAGAAAAGCCCCTGAAGCATAGGACTGGGCCAGTAGCCTGCTTGTCCTGGCCAAGGGGATGCTATCTCTAGCCCTAACCTCTGCTCCAAATTTTAAACTTATCAGAAGTCACCCACTTCCCAGCATACAACTATCCACCAGTCCAACCGCTGGCACATTTATACAATTTCCTTCCTCAATTACATATATCCGTATGTATATGCATATCATGTGTCCATCTCTCTCTATCCCCTCTCCAGCAGGTACTACTGCAAGACTCTGTGCTGAAGCCCTCACAATGCCAAGACCATCATTATCATAATGGAGAAGAAGAGGGGGTGACTTCCCAAGTGCCACTTTATCAGCAATCCTGTCTAAAAACATAAACTTAGCTGACCTCATTTTGCCCAAAATTGTTGTTGGGAGGAGGGACAGAAGCTATGAGCTCAAAGGAAGAATCCAGGTTGTGGAAAGAAAATTTTCTTTTCTGTGCCCAAAATGAGGACACAGCTAATGCTTTCCTGAATCAAACAAGAAAATCAACCTAATTTGAGAGGAGTTTTGAAAGGAATACAAAGTCAAAGAAAAGTGAAGTCTTCGTTCCCCACTTGCCCTGCTCCCTGGCCACACTCCATTTCCCAGGAAAGCTACTGACAGAAACAATTCACAGCTGAGAATTGTACCCAGCCCTCTGCAGGACAGGTCTACCATCCCAGAAAGTCAAAGAGGGTCACCCCAGGGCAAAATGGGGCATGTCAGGTTGTGATGTTTACCCCTGTGACTGGCATTGAGCCTTCCAGGAATCTTTAAGGACCTGAAGCCTCTGCAGAGGAAAGCAGCTGCCACAACCCAAAGAACTTCGTATCACATATTCGGTTAAAATCTCCACTAATGAAAAGACCACTAATGTTTTACTCCCTGAACAGACACTGTGACCCCTTCACAATCCTCAATGTTGTGCTCTCCCTTCTGTTTGCTGGACAACAATGAGGACTATTTGTGTTTTGCTAGACAAGCACTATGACCTTTTCTAAATATAGATTATCACTTTCCCCTTTCAAATGGCTTTTTAAAGTTTGCCAACTTGTGACTTCAGGTCTAGCTTACATGCCCCTATTAAATGCCACAAGGTTGCCCTACCTAAATGTCACAAAGTGCCTCCTCTTCTGCTGACCACAAAACCATTTTGGGCTGGGGAAGCATTCTTAGGCTGTATTCATGTATAAAGACAGTCTAGGATTGGATGCATGCTGAATACCAGGATGGCCATTCAGCTTAACTTCCTCCTGCGTGCAGATGTTCAGAAAACTACCAAAGTCATGTTTCAAAATTCTGAGTCTAAGGACTTTTATTCTGAAAAAAAAAAAAAAATCCAGTGGTGTTTTCTTACTTAATGCCAGCTGACATGCATCGAAAATGTTATTGACTAACCTTGTACTTCTACAAATGTATCACAGGCAGAATTTTCCCTGAATATACTTGGAACAGACTATCTAACCAGTGACCAAAACTGAACACATTTCCATTGTGTTTGCTGCACATCCACCCTGCTCATTGATTTTCATATCAACCACAGAAAGCAGTTTGGCAATAGGCCCAGATTATATCTGCCTAACAGACTTCTTTGTTCTCTCATGGAATTGTGACATTCAATAAATTAGAGCAATACCACTGCTCACATAATACCCAGTGATATTCCAAAAAGTTCCCACCCTTCACACCCTAAAACCTTTCCAGTTAAAGGAGACATACTCAGCAAATTATCACACCATATACAGAGTTGTGACTTCCTTATTTATTTCCAAGGCAAAATAAGATACTTGATTGATCTATTTTTATAGGAGTAGGAGACAATCTTGGAATTGAGTGTTTAACTAACACCTTAGGGTATGGGCTCATGAACTAGCATCGATAATGTCAAAGAGTAAGTTAAGATAGGCAGGAAAAACCATCCTAATTCCCCTCCCAATACCTTTGAAAGAGACATGTATAAGGTCATATTGAAGTACTCACTTCTTAAAAGGATAAAGATACTGAGAAACTTTGCTGCGGTTTATCAGGAAGTTCCTGACACAGAGTGAAAAAGGGTTGGCCTTTTGGGAAATAATCTGAAAGAGGTGGAACAAAGTTGTTGATTCTGATTATATAGCAGGAAGATATCAAGCTCCCCACTTGTCTGGGCTGTCGCGCATCATTACAGCCATCTTGTTCTCTCTTTTGTGGATCTGATCAACCAAGCCCCCTTTTTTTTCATGAAGGTATCTTACAACTTTATCCTTAAAAATGATTTGCAACAAAATATTAATACTTTAAATTCTTCTTCTAGTCTTTGTGGCCCTTCAATATATTCTTCACAATGCTGAGAATGAGCTCAGAATGGTCATTCTCAAATCTGATCATGTCACTTCCTTGCTTAAAACCTGCCCAGCTTCACAGACTTCACACAAAACATAAATACCTAGCATGGCATACGGAGCCCCCACCCCTGTCTTACACCATTGCTTTCCACTCCCCAACTCTTACCCTGGGTTCCCATCATAATGCATTCTTTGCAGTCCCCAGAACTCTCTATGATGTCTCATGCTGCCATGGCTTTGCCTGTGCTGTTCCTTCTACCTGGAGCACTCTTCCCTGCTCTGACTGCTTGAGCACATCTCCTGGATAAGCTTATTCAGTCCTCCAGGTTGAGCTCAATCTTGTCGAGAAAGCTTTCCTTAGCCTCACCATCTGGGCTGGCCTCCACCCCTCTGGATAGGATGATGTGATAAGGTCTATAATACAAGTATGAACCCAAAAGTATGTTAAAATATTAAAGAGTACATAAATGTAAGTCAAAAAATTCTATAAAATTCTTTCTCTTCTCCTACAAAAGACTCTGTAAAGCCCTTCCTCTTCTCCTAGACCATGGGCTTTTCTTTCCTCTTTTTCTCTGTGGTCTCTTGCAAGACCTTTGGGAACCCTTTGTGTCTAGGACCATCTCTGTGGTCATGAACCAGAAGGTGCCTACATCACTTCTGATCACATTCTATTGGCCACATTCAGCCTCAAAAAAGGTTGGAAATATAGTTCTGGTTATATGGATACATGCCAAGCTAAACACAGGGGTTCTCATACTAAAAGAAGAAGAAGGAAGAGGAGGTGGAGGAGAATGGAGGAATAGACATGGGAGGATACCTAGCAGTAAGTAATTTTATTTTATTTTATTTTATTTTTTGAGACAGAATCTTGCCTGTCACCCCAGGTAGAATGTAGTGGCATCATCAGAGTTCACTGTAACCTCAAACTTATAGGCTCAAGTGAGCTTCCTCCCTCAGCCTTCTAAGTAGCTGGGATGACAGGCAGCACCACAATGCCTGCTAATTTTTCTATTTTTAGTGGAGATGGGGGCTCACTCTTGCTCAGGTTGGTCTCGAACTCCTCAGCTCAAGGGATCCTCGGCCTCGGCCTCGCCCTCCCAGAGTGCAAGGATTACAGGCATTAGCCACCGCACCCAGCCTAGTAAGCAATTGAAATAGTGAGAAAAGGCTAATGGATGAAGAGAGTCAGTGCATAAATTTACAAAAATAGAATTGCAGAAATATTTTGAACAAAATTTCCAATCACCTAATATAGAAAGAAGTGACTGGGGAATTCACAGAGAAATGGAGGAAGAGAATAATAGAATCAGAACTTGACTATGCTAAATATGTTCCTATTTTATAGGAACTGATAACTTATCTCTCAAATTTAGAGCATGAGTTTTAGACATAACAGTCCCTGAGCTTTTTAACCTCTTGGCTATAAATTAGTAGATATGCATCTGCTCTGCTTGTGAAACTTTTCTCTTGGCAAACAGAAGAAGAGCTCAGCATATACAAAGAAGTTTCCTGAGGTTTAACATAGTAAAATAAAGATTGCAACAGAGCTACATGCTCTGCCAAAACTTAGTGAATTCACTAATTTCCCCAATGGCTTCTGTGTTTGTTCAGTTTCTGAACAGTGTGATCCTGAGAGAAGCGACATATTCCTTAAAAATAAAACTTGACGATCTCATAGAAATATATTGGCAACAAGTGACCTAAACTTTGATTTCTAAGGAAACTGGACATTTGTTTTTTGTCTTGCCATTGCACAATATATTCACAATATATTCACAATATATATCAAAAAGCATTTCCCTTTCCTCTACGTGCTGTTCATTGATTCAACACTGAATTGGTCATAGTCACTGTCCTCTAGGAACTTGAAGCAGGATATCACCAGGGACAGTGCTCAACTCACCTTTAAGAATCACAGAAAAAAGAGGAGAAAGGCTGCTCTGGCAGAAAGCAACTTTAAGATCTACTGGGAGATTTGCTCTCCTGGCTGGGAACCCTATGTTAACTTGTTGAGGTGAAAAATATAAATGGCTTTGACAAGATGACAAAAAAGACCAACCAGATATTAGAAAAAACAATGAATTACTTGAAAAAAAAGAAAAGAAAAGAAAGAAAAATAGAGACCAAGATAGAAGCAGAGAAAGAAACAGAGAGAAAGACATGCATCTTTGTGGGAAGAATACATATGGGAAAAGGAGCAAAGCCTCTATTGGCCAACAAAAAGTCACAGTAGTAGTTTTCTAGCAATATTGTAGGACCAAATAACCACAAAACCTTTCTGCTTAAAAAGGAAAACTTTTAAATACATGTCTGATTTCTCAAAAAAAGTAAAGGAAATCTTTCAGGGTCAAAAGCAAAGGAAAAAGTAAAACCTGGGGTGGTAATCCTTGGAATGATTTGCCAGCCTCAGGAATGCAAAGGGCTGAAGTTTTAACACCTGTACTGGGACAGGAAGGGAGGTGGAGTTAAGACCTTCACATAAAGTTGGAAGATCTATACCTTCGCTGAAGGCATATTTTAGAAAATATCCTTCCATTAGCCTAGGGAAATGAGACGCATGCTTATCTATTTTGGCCTGGGATCTGAGTGGGTAAAACAGCCTCCCCTGAACATGTGTAGCCATAGGCATGCCACATTTGGGTTTAGGGTTCAAATGTATACTTCTGCGTGGTCCAGAATCTTCCAGGTAAAAAATAACATATAAATAGATGCAGAGATAATGACACTCCCGGGGTGCTTGTCATAAACAGACACAGAACTGCTCCTGAGGGACATACTTTCAACATAGGCCAAGCAAAAGTCCTCAAGCAAAGCCCTGTCTTAAGATTTCCTACAATCCAAAATTATGAAACACTGACAAAAACTATTTACAATGAACCGCAGAAATGGATACAACAAAGAGCAATATTAAACTCCTAGAACTCTAGATTTTAGCAGTATTGGAAAGAAACTATAATGTGTTTAAACAAATAAAGACATAAAAGAGAAATTAAAAGCAAGAAAAATGTATAAAATAATATCTAAAAAGAATGGATATATTTGAAAAAAAAATAGAACTCCTAGAAATTAAAAATAAAGACATTGAAGTGAAAATCTCCATCATGGGTTTGAACTGCCAATTAATCATATCTGAAAAAAGAATCACCGAACTAAAAATAGATATGAGAAAATAATCCCAAATGCAGCACAGAGAGATAAAGAGACAGAAAATATGAAGGAGATGTTAAGAATCATGAAGAAAAGAATGAGAAGATCCAACATAATTAATCTTAGAAAGAGAATTAGTGGAGAGACAATATTTGAAATAACATCTGAAAATTTTTCAGAATTGATCAAAAATACGACTTTTGGATACAATAAGCATAATGATTTCAAAGCATGATAAATAAAATGTCTATATCTAGATTCATTTTAGTGAGACCACAGAACACCAGAAATATAGAGATCTTAAAGCAGAGAGAAAAATGTGGATGAACTGCCGGGAAGGAAGGAAGGAAGGAAAATACAGACTGAAGGCAGACTTCTTTTAATACAGTAAAAGTGTAAAGACGTAGAATAATTTTCAAAGTACTTCATTTTGCAATAAACCTCTAGTAGTTCTGGTAGAGATAAACTTCCTGAAACGTCTAATAAAATGTCTTCATATAGTCTCTTACTCTCAATAGCTTGTGTGGGCATAAAATTGTGGAGTTGATAGTTATTTTTTTCTGTCAGTACTTTGAGTCTACAAAAAAGTCGAGTTAGGTACAGGAAAAAAATGGTAAACATGTAGGTAAATATAAACATATCTCTGACTATACAAAATAACAGTAACAATAATAACTAATATGGGTAATTGTGATGGTTAATTGTATGTGTCCACTTGGCTTGGCCACAGATCCCAGATATTTGGTCAAACTTCACAGATGTTTCTATGAAGGTATTTTTTATTTTTTATTTTTTGGATGGGGTTAACATTTGAGTTATGGAAATTGCCCTCCATAATGTGGGTGGGCCTCATCCAATCAGTTAAAGGACTTAAGAAAAAGACTAACTTCCCCCAAAGCAGAGCAACTTCTGCCAGCAGACTGCCTTCAACTACTCAAACTGCAACTCTTCTCTGGGTGTCCAGCCTGCTGGCCTACCCTTCAGATTTTGGACTGGTCAGCCTCTCTCAGAGAGAGAGAGAGAAAGAGAGAAAAAGAATTTTAAGGAATTGGCTCATACAATCGTGGAGACTGACATATATATGGAGGAGGAGAGAGAGAGAGTGTGTGTGTACTATTTCTCTGGAGAACCCTGACTAATAAAGTAATAGGAAACAAGATGGCACTACAATATTAGACAAAAATAACTTACAATAAGGAGGGGCCTAAACTTACAAGGTTGCTGTAATAACCTTATAAAAATGGGACTAGACTGTATAACTTCTAAACTGGCAGCGGTAATCAAGAAAAGTTAAACAGTATGATAGATGACAGGAAAAAACGAAAAACAGAACAGGCGGGAAAAACACAAAGCAAAAATTATTGAAATAAATCAAAATCTGTTGGTAATAAGCAGACTAAATTTGGCTGTTGAAAACAATTGCTAGCTTGGATTAAAAAAACAAAATTGCCCTATATTCTCTTTAGAATAGACACATTTAAATCATTAGACCAAGAAATGTTGAAATTTTTTAAATGAAGAACGATATACTAAGAAAATACAAATCAAAGGGAAACCGGTATAGCTATGTTAATATCAAAATAAATGGGGTTTAAGGCAGAAAAATTGTTAAGGATAAAGAAGTTTATTACATTATGATGAAAGAAACAGTACGCCAGGGAGATATAACAATTCTAAATTTACAAGCACCGTAACATAGCCTCAAACCATCCAAAGCAGTGAGACTCCTATACACATCATATCCACACACAGCTAATACAAGGTTTGAAACATTCTAGCACTGAGATGCTTCTGGAAGAGCAATTAGTCTTGCCACAGGAAGACTGAACACAGACATCTGTAGAACCAAACAGTTTGAGATGAGAACCATGCAACTCCACCTATACTGGCTCACAGCCAACAGAGCCACAGCGAGCCAAGCAGGAACTGGTTCTGTGAAGACGCAAACTTCCATTTCCATTATAATTTTCATTTTCATTCCATTTTCATCATAATTCTAAGGCAGGAGTTAGAAACATGGAACACAAAGGTCTCCCATCTCCCCACTCTCTCCCTTTCTCCCTGGCAGTAAGTAAGACAGAAAGATAGGTCCTACATGCCTTTAGCAGTAGTCTTAAGATGGTCCCACGACACACCTGACTCATTTATGGAGTGCAGCCCCTGCCCAGGGAGACTGTGCTTCAGTATTTCTTAACATAAATAAACAGTAACAATTCGAGAAAGTCCCAAATCCATCACAAAGGAATATTCTTGATTCCCTCTTTCAATTAAGGTTGCACAACCTGACTTCAGAGGTAACATTTCATGGTGGCTAAAAGCCCAGGCCTGGCCATCAGGTGGTCAGCAAGTACTTGGACTGAAATGCTATATGCCTCAGTTTCTGCATTTATCATAAATGAAATAATATGCATAAACACTTAGTACAGTATTTGTCCCAGAACAACCATAGGGAGCTATTTATACCAAAAATAATTATCATGATCATGATGATGATGATGATAGTTCAATGACCCCACTAAGATAGCCCTTTCCAGTTACTGAGATCCAAATGGAATTCTTTGGTCTTGCAAGCTGGAGACTGAGCCTTCTGTCAACACCGTCCTCCTTTTACACAACTAGGCCGAGTGCTTTATACCAAGCCAGCTCCTTCTCCTGCTCTCACAGTCTCTCTGTTCCACTCCTGGGCACTGCCCTCTGCCACTGACTGAAGACAAGGAAGGTCATATTATGACCCACGAAAGTTACTGCTATGCCCCTTTTCTGAACAGTATCTTTGGCCCTGCAGAAACCAAGGGAATTCAGTGCACTCTTCTATCCCTTTGCCAACAGCAGTACCTGAAACTTCATTGCCTGTATCACCAAATTTAGGACATCCAGTAAAAAGAAGATGCTCTTCTACTCTTCTCTCTTTTGCAGGAAGCACTTGGGAGAACAAGCTGTGCTCGGGATGTGCTTCTGGTTCTGGTTGGCTTTCTTTGTTTCTATCTCTTAGCAACAGAGCAAAAGGGAGCTCTTTGAGTCACAACTGCGTGGACACCAGCTCTCACTCTGATTCACAGCCTGCCATGAGGGAAATGCGGCCAACCCAAGAAAACAGGGCAACTGTTCTGCAGACATCTTTTAATATCTAAAGCCCTTGCCGATCCCATTTCTTACTCCAAGAACAGCCTTCCAGTAGGAGTGAAGGGAATCGGTTTCCCCCTACCATACCCCAGCACCTATGATTCCAGCTCCCCACGGCATCTGCAGCCGGCCAACTGAGGCAAGACGTCAAATCTTCCTAATGCCTCAGTACCCTCTAACTTAAGTTAGAGGCAAAGGAGAAGAACAAGGACCAAAGAGAAAAGATCAATAAATTTTTTCCATGATACAAAATCACATTTGAATGTATTGAAAAACAATTTTCAAGATATAAAGAGGAAGAAAAAGCTATCCTAGTGTAACCGCCCCACATCCATTTGTGAATTTGCAATCAACCTGTTAATGTTTCAGCTTCTAGTTCCTGTCTTATTTCTCATTATTTTTTGTTTGTTTGTTTCCAGCATTTATTATTGAAGATATTTACATGATTGACTAGACAGAACACTATACCAAAAACAAAGTCAACCATATGCGATTGATTCGCCTCCTGTAAAAACTACTCATTGTGGCTGCACAATTTGTAGCACATCATATAAGCAAAAAAGCCAATTCAGTCTCAGTCCCTCTGATATTTTTTATTCCAGTCTTCAGTAAGAAATGAGAATGAGAGAACCTGCTTTCATTATGTTCCACCTTGAAGTCACATAAATATATTCAACATCCATCTATCCTTGGGAAATGTCTACTTCTATTTGTCTATTTCTGACTTTCCCTTCTTTGCGCATGTCCCATGAATCTATTGACATGACCACTGGTTTATTCACAGTTGTTCTGATGCCCTACAATGAGAGAACATCTTTCCTGAAACTGCTGGGGCCTCTCAGATTCTAACATGTAGACAAATAGTGGTTTGATTTTTTCTGTCCGACTGGCTGCAACTTCCCTCTGTGGGAATATTGTGGGCCTAAACAGACGGAAAGACGGAAGAGGCAGTTTTCTTGTAGACCTTTGCTTCTCAGATCCAAGGACAAGTTTGTCCATTTGCAGCCCTAACAGTCTGGAAGTGAAATTCAGCATAGTTCAAATCCCGAAGCAGCAAAGCCAGGTGAAAAGAAAAAACAGCAGGAACAGCAATCCTGAGTTTTCTGCCCTGCACACTGTCAATAGCAGCAGCGAGGCTTCTGATGAGCCAGAGGAGAAAGGGTAAGGAACAAAGAAGGACAAGCCTGCTTGGTGCCTCCCCTATCATCCAGCAGTGCCTTTCCAGGGCTCCCACGGGACTCCAGGGTTACGCGTTCCACGAAATGGATTGCAAATCATGGCTCCTTCCCACCTAGACACCAACAGGTCTGCCACACCTTCACTCTGAAGTTTGTCAAACATTTTAAATCTGATTCCCTATTTTGTTTACAGCCAGACTCCAGGCAGCCTGCAGGAGGCTGTGGTCAATTTCTCTAGCAGAAACCCCTCAATTCAAGCAACTGATAACAAACATGGCACTCCTTCTGAGTGGCACCTGGGCCATGCTCTTGGAACCCACCTCCCAACCTCCAGTTGCACAAGCAGCTGACAGGGGCAGCGTTGGAATGTGCTGGCATCCCCAAGGAGTGGTGCTGAGGATCTATGCATGGAAAGAGCAACCAGGAGCAGCTGTCCTGCTTGCTCTTCTGCCTGCTGTGGATGGGGAAATGTTAAGAGGTCAGCCTTGCAAATCCAATATCTAAAAAATCTGAGATTCATCACGACTCTAATCACCAAAATTTTTAATTAAAGATAAATAAGTCAGCTAATCAGCTCAAAAATAACAAGGCAGCAAATTCATCACTATTTTGATTAACTAACATAGTGCTAACATTTATATATCATTTTGTAGTTGATAAAGCCCTTTCATATGCGGTATCTCATTTGACCTGTGCAACACTTCTGAAGAACATGGTGCTTATACAAACTTGAGACACCAGAGCTCCAGATACAATGAAGTCCCAAGAACAACAATTAGTAAATGGCAAAGCAACAACCAGAACCCTGGTCTTTGAGCTCTGAGCTCACTATTTTCACACTTGACCTCAGTTCCTTCACACAGGAAGTTGTTACATTTACTTCCAAAGTTCCTGTTTTACTCCATTTTACTCTTACACATTCTATAAGATATGCACTGTATTATTATGCTCATTTTTATAGGTGAGAAATTTATACACAGAAGGATTAAGGGTTTTGCCCAAAATCCTTCAACTAAATTCATGGCCATAATTCAGGTCACCTAAGGTCCCAATCCAATGTTCTTTGGGGATTATGACAACAGCCATCAGACTATGACCTCCTAACAGAAATGGACAATAAAATCAGGCCATGGCTGAGGTAAGGCCATGCAGAGAGACCACAATCCACCTTTGACATCAGCACATTGTACTTGGAGTGATGGTGTTGACACAGCGCTGGACGGATTTTTCAATTTCCAGTGGTTCATGTGCTTCAGATTAAGTTTATTGGCCTTAACAGTCCACTGCCAAAAACTGCCACCCTGCCAGGCCTGGCCCATGGTTCATATTTCACACCTTGCATCCTCCAGTCTATAAACTCGACTCCCCAAGGGGGCCTTGAGATTCCACTTCCTGAACCTGGGAGCCAGACAGAACGACACATTGATTAGGAAGTACAGATTTTCAAGTCTTGTCTGCTTCATGTACTGCATACATCTAAAACTGCAACTGCAAATCTAAAGAATTGATGATAAAGGCTCATTATTTTAATTGGGAGGCTTCTTCTCCAGGGACATATTTGTTCCAGAATCAGTCCCTCCATGATCAGGAAAAGGAAAGTGCCTTCTTGGCATCAGGGAAAGTTCAACCCCCAAGGACCAAGCAAAACAGCAACCAGTTGCTCCAAATCTCAGGTGACCCCAGCTTTGGATGGATGGAAGGTACAGGTGCAGGCTGAAAAAGGATTCTGCTCACTGGGGACTGGCTGAGAAGAAATCAGCCATGCAGCATCTCACTTTTCCCTCCAGCCTGTGTTCCCAGAGTTTCTTCCCTTTCAACAGAACACCTGTTGCACCCCAGGCCAGATGGCAAGTACGAGTGGTCTAAGCACCAGGGACATTGGCCTAGGGAAGGAAATGCATTTCTTTCTTTCTCAAGCCTTTATTATATAATTTTTCTGCTGGATGACATCCCAGCTGTTAACACTAGCTGGAAAAATCTGGTTGGTGGAAAGTGATAGGAAAATATGAAGAAGATTTGAGGGGAGGTGAGAGTTTAGAGTGAGCAGGGAAAACCAGCTCCTACTTTAGGACTCTCCTGGACCCCAGAAGCTCTCAGTTTTGGAAACTACACCCACCTCACCTTGCAGCAGACATTTTAGAATGCAGCCATGCCCCGCATTAAATGAAACTTATATATAATGATGAAAGAGGACTTACGGGCATTTAGTTCAAGATTTATTAATTTTTGTTTAGAAGGGTTTGGTTTGTTGGTTGGTTTTTTGCATTTCGTATTTTGGAGGCAATAAGATTTTGTCATGACTTAATCTTCTATGTAAACCTA
>RJWJ010036501.1:0-16068 GCA_004363605.1 Indri indri | reverse complement strand
TGAGAAGGGATCACCCCAGAAGTTTTGCAGATTGAAACCTAGGTGGCCTTAAAACAAATCACCGCATAGCCATCAGGAAATGTCTTTATCATTTAAGACTTAATGGTATCCCTGCCAGGGCAGATAGCCTATAATTAAGAAAATGGGAGCTCTGATATGTCTGGTAGACAAAAAAAAGTCTTTTCTTAAAAATGGAATTTATTATGTATATTTAAATTACACAACATGATGTTACAAGATACATATATAGTAAAATAGTTGCTATAGTGGAACAAATTAATATATCCATCATCTCACAAATGTACCTATGTTCCCCCCTGTCGCAAGAGAAGCTACAACACTTATTTAGGAAAAATCCTGAATATAATACACTATTATTAACTATAGTTTTCATGTTGTTCATTAGATCTTTTGACTTCATCCTACATATTTGCTACTTTGTATCCTTTGACCTACATTTCCCCATTTCCTCCAAAAAATAGTCTTAAAAGGAAGCTTATTAGAGAGTTGCATTTTGGTGTGGTCTGAGGGGGATAGGGAGCATGCTCCTATTCATATATACATGAATATATATATATATAAATATACATACATACACACACACCCCACACACACATACTTAATCTGTCACATGGCTAAAATTCCATAGGTGAAAAACATTCTTTTCCATTTTGAAATAGGTTTAATTTATAAAATTTGAAATAGGCTTAATTTATAAAATTAACAAAGGAGAATAACATTTAGCATAATAGTTCCTGAATGGTTTATAATAGCTTACATTGCTGCAACATTTTATAATCTATAAACAACTTTTGCATATATATATATATTGTTTTATGCAATTCTCCTGAGAGCCTTGCTATGTATGTATTATTACTCACATTTCATAGAGAAAGGAATATGCTCTCAGAGGTTAAGTTCCCTCTTGAGAAAACAATGCTTATGAAATGACAGAGCCAGTATTCAAGCTCAGATCTGAATGTCTCCAAAGCCCACACTCTGCCACAGTATTGGGTCCCACACCCAGGCTGGATCCCAGAAATCTACACCTTTCAAAGTCTTTGCCATATGATTCTGATAATACCAAAGTCTGGAGCCATGTACCATACCATCCTACAGATAGAGAGTAGATACTAATAATGGCCTAGAAATGGTCACTTTAATGTAGCTAAGTTGTAAATTTCATGAAGTCATTTTGTCACTATGTGGTTATTTTCATATTTGGCTTCTTAAGCCTCATGTTTTCTCCTTTATGTTACTTGGGTAATGTTGCTGTTTTGTTCAGTAAATCTATCAATTCTAATTTTTTATAAGTGAATTACCCATATCAAAACTGGCATCTCAGTTTAGCTTTAGCCAGCCACCTGTCTGTATCATCTGAACTGGTGTTCTTCAGAGTTGGCTGCAGCAGGCAACACACTGAGGAAGGCAGAAAGGAAATATTTTGAATTTGTATTTTTATTTTGATTACAGGAAACCTTTTGCAAAAGCTTTACCAATATTTGCTCTATCATTGAACAGTGGCTTATATACAGTTTCTGAGTGAATAGTCACAGAAGTGTATACTCAACAATTGTATTGTTGGGGTACCCAATCGAAACAAAGCCACCCCTCTAGACCCCCTCTCCCATGACCAGGAAAGTATGTTCAGTCTCCTGGGGAAGAATCAGGACACATACTTCCTTCTATATATATAATTTGTGCTACAATCCTCACAGGATGGAAGAAAATGACCTCAGAGGCCAGAAATATCTCCCGCACTATGAGTGATTTCATCCTCTTAGGTTTCCCTTGCCGCTGGGAAATACAGATCCTCCTCTTTTCCATATTCTTTGTGACTTACCTCCTGACTCTCCTCGGAAACACAGCCATTGTGTGTGCAGTGCGCTGGGACCACCGGCTCCACACCCCCATGTACATTCTGCTGGCCAACTTCTCCTTCCTGGAGATATGCTATGTCAACTCTGATGTGCCCAACATGCTGGCCAACTTCCTCTCCAAGACCAAAACCATCTCCTTTGCTCGGTGCCTCCTCCAGTTGTACTTCTTTTTCTCATTGGGCACAACTGAGTGCTTATTTCTCTCAATTATGGCCTATGACCGGTTCCTGGCAATCTGTCGTCCCCTATATTACCCCACCATCATGACTACTAAGTTCTGTAGCAGCCTGGTCATCTTTTGCTGGGTCTATGGTTTCCTCTGGTTTCTGATCCCAGTGATACTCGTTAC
Source organism: Indri indri (assembly GCA_004363605.1). Lineage (NCBI taxonomy): Eukaryota > Metazoa > Chordata > Mammalia > Primates > Indriidae > Indri > Indri indri. The sequence goes on along the minus strand of RJWJ010036501.1, from coordinate 13,839 downwards.
CCAGCTGCCATTTTGTGGCCCAAATGTGATTGATGACTTTCTATGTGACCTTGGTCCCCTGCTGGCCCTGGCTTCAGCCTGTGTCCCGATCCCAGGGACTGTTCTCATATGTGGCACCATGAGCTCCCTCCTCATCTTTGCCACTTTCTTCTACATTATTGGCTCCTACACCCTGGTGCTGAGGGCTGTGATGCAGGTGCCCTCCACTGCTGGCCGGAAGAAGGCCTTCTCTACCTGCTCCTCACACCTGGCTGTTGTGTTTCTATTCTATGGTTCGGTCATGATGACATATGTGAGCCCAGGGTCAGGACAAGCAGAGGGCATGCAGAAGTTTACAACTCTGTTCTACTCAGTTTTGACCCCTTTTTTCAACCCCATGATCTATAGCCTCCGGAATAAAGAAATGAAGGATGCCTTGAAGAAAGTTCTAGGAGGTTCCTGAAATTGGTCTGTGATGTTAGTGAGTTATTCCCAGATGAGTTCAGACTGTGAGCCTCCTGTCAGTGAAGAGTTGAGAAACTGGCAAGTGGATGTGAACTTTTCAAAAGAGACATTTCAAAATCCTAAATGCCATGTCATCAATGAAGCCTTTCCCCAGGCAGAATTAATTACTTCTTCCATAGCACATTACTTGTACTTCTATTTAACATGATTTTATTCTTTCTTTTATTATAGTTAGCTGTTTACAAATGTGCCTCCACTTGCCTCCCATCCTTACTGTATTGTAAATTCCTTGAGAGCAAGAACTATGTTTAGTAATTTCTGTAATTTCAGAACTGAACACAGTACCTAGCATGCAGATGTCAAAAATGTTAATTTAAATAAAACAAATATATTTCTTCATATTTTCTCATTAGATTCTATCATTCTTGATAGTCAGAACACTATCTAAAGAAACCATACAAACTCCATAGCAATCTGTATTTTACATGTCCTATAGATGAAAGAAAAGAACTTTCATAGAAGAAAGTGAGGTCAACCTGAACCTATTGAACTAACCATTAAATGATAATCAAATCAATGGAAAAGTTTCCCCAGATGAAACATAAACTCTAAGAAATTACCTCCTTGCCTCCCTTTATCAATCTCTTTCTCTAATAATGTAATAATGTTTTATTTAATTTTCTTGTTACTAACCATGCTTCCACTCCTGCACATTTTAAAATACATTCCACAACCCTTACTACAGAATGTGTGGTCTTTGAATCAGCTGGGTGTTACTGGAGAACTTTTTAGAACGCAGTTATCCAAGGACCCCATTCCAGGACTACTGAATCAGAATCTGCATTTTAAGAACATCCCCAGTGGATTTATATGCACGTCGAAGTTTGAAAAGCATAGATCTACACTAGATTCTCTTAAAGGGTAACAGTAGTTACAACCACGTGGAGGACTTCCTGTTGACACCTACCTGCATCGGAACAGTGATTCTCAACCAATTGACTCAGAATTGGGGGTGGGGCCTAAGCATGAGCATTTTGAAAAGTTCCCCCAAAGGTTGTAATATACAGGGAAGACTGAGAACCACTGAATTCAAATTTAGGAATTACCAAACTCTAAAAAAACACAGAATGAGACCACACCCACATTTGTTTTCAAAAGCCACCCTGGTGCAAATCAACCAAACTGAATAAATATTAGATTGCAGTAAGACATATTATTACCCAATTATTGCTTTGCAAAAAAAAATTTATATCCAAAGTAGATAAATATCTCTTGAAAGTTCTTTACATGCTTCTATTTGGGAGATTGTACATAGTAAAAAGAATTGAAAATATGAAGAAAAGCACATATGGCAACCTATACAACCATTCATTTCAAAGATTTCTATGGTACATTATCTTGGCATTATACTAATTTTTGGAGTAATTCAAATTATCAAGATTTACTTCCTTTCCTCAGAAAGATTGTAAAACTCTGTGATAGAAATAAACTTTTTTAACCTTTTTATGTTTTGTAATAGCTTGATTGAAATATAATTCATATACAATAAAATTTACCCTTTTAAAGTGTACAATTCAGTGTTTTTCAGTTTATTCACATAGCTGTGCAACCATTATTACTAACAAATTTCAGGATGATTTCATCACACACACACAAAAAGAATCCTATACCCAGTAGCCCTCCCTGGCAACCACTAATTTACTTTGAATTAAATTAATTTATCTATTCTGATCATTTCAAATAAAGGGAATTACGCAACATTTGGCTGCCTTCTGTCACTTAGCTTAATGTTTATCCATGAACAAATCATCAGTGTTTTAGCAGGCGTGAGTACTTTATTTTTTTTTATTGATGAATAACATACCATTGTATCTATAGACCACATTTTGTTTATGCACACATCAGTTGGTAGACATTTAGGTTGTTTCCACTTTGGGGCTAATAATGTTGCTATGAACATTCATGTACACATTTTTGTGTGAGCATGTGTATTAATTTCTCTCTCATATATCTGTGTTAGTCTAGTCAGCCTGCTATAACAAAATACCACAGGCTGGGTGGCTTAAACAACAGAAACTTATTTTCTTACAGTTCTGCAGACTGGAAGTCCAAGGACAAGGTGCCAGCAGGGTTGGCGTCTGGAGAGGCCTCTCTTCCTGGTTTGCAGATGGCCACCTTCTCACTGTGTCCTCATAAGGTCTTCTCTCTGTGTGCACACACAGACAGAAAGAGCACTAGTGTCTTTTCCTTTAATTATAAAGATATCAGTCCTTTCAGATTAGGGCCACTCTTATGACCTCATTGACCGTAAATATACATTTGTACTATTTATTACCTCTGCCTATAAAGGAAAATTGTATTAGATGATTGTGCTGAAAATGTGTCAAAAATATAATTTGCATCTCTTTTATGTGTGTGTTATGTGTATTTGCTATATTTCAATTCGCTAATATTCATGTATTTCTCTGTAGAGACATATATAAGGTTATTAAGTATGAAATGTCTGATTTCCTTAAGTACTAAGTTTGACAGTTGATATCTCTGACATTTCATTTTGACACTTCTTGTTTTATTTTTATTTATTTATTTTTTTTTTTGTGAGACAGAGTCTCACTCTGTTGCCCGGGCTAGAGTGCCATGGCATCAGCCTAGCTCACAGCAACCTCAAACTCCTGGGCTCAGGCGATCCTACTGCCTCAGCCTCCCGAGTAGCTGGGACTACAGGCATATGCCACCATGCCCGGCTAATTTTTTTTTCTATATGTATATTTTTAGTTGTCCAAATCATTTCTTTCTATTTTTTAGTAGAGATGGGGTCTCACTCTTGGTCAGGCTGGTCTCAAACTCCTGACCTTGAGCAATCCACCCGCCTTGGCCTCCCAGAGTGCTAGGATTACAGGTGTGAGCCACTGCGCCCAGCCCTTGTTTTATTTTTATTGTGAAGGTACATCCTCATTCTTTCAAACACACAGTTTGGCTTATGATTATCTGTCAAATTTTTTTAGAGCAATTTTTGTGAAACCACGGATAAGTCAAAAGTTTGTGTTATTTTCGAATATGAGTTCCATCGTGGAACAAGCGCAGTGCAGACAGCTCGAAATATTAACAATATGTTTGGGAAGGATGTGGCTAATGAACACACAATACATTGATGGTTTGAGAAGTTCTGTTCTGATTATTTTAATCTTGAAAATGAGCCACGTGAGTGACCTGAGACCAAGGTGGACAATGATGAGCTAAAAGCTCCAGTGGAGGTGAATCCATCTCAACCTATGCAGGAATTAGCAGCAAGGTTTGATTAATGTAAATACTATTTAGTTCTTCTGATCTTTGTTTTTATTTTCTTGGCATAACGATTTCAATATAATTTGTGGTTCTAAAATATTGCTTTTGAAAAATACAGTATAGATCCTTTGTTTCCCTAATTCCCATAATGCAATATAATAAAGCATTTACTAAAAGTATATTTTGAAAAATATTCTGGATACAGTTCTCTTATCAGATACATGGTTTGCAAATATTTTTCCCATTGTATGAGTTGTGTTTCACTTTTGTGATGTTGTTGTGTTTCACTTTTCTTGATGTCATTTGCAGCATGGAAGTTTTTGAATATTGGAGAAGTCCGATTTATTTATGTGTGTGTGTGTGTTTCTTGTTCAGTTAGGACAAAATATCAACTAAGCAAAAGTAACCAGAGTATAACAAATGTACACATTCTCTTAAGAAATCACTTTAATTTGGAAGATTATAATTGCCACCACCCACATTTCACCTATGGTTTACATCATGCCATTACCGAGAACAGGTTGTATGTTTTCTTTTTATTCTTATCTCATAGGACATTTAAAATAAATGAATTCTTTTGCCATTTCAACATTTCTATTGTATTCTTCTTTTTTTCCATTTGAAAACCGTAATTTATTGCTTTTCCTTCCAACGCTTTGTAAATTTACCAAAAAAGGATCAAAGTTTACAGACTGCTTAGTTCAGACTAAGAACACAAGAGGTGAGACTCTACTATGTAGCCACGGGGCAACTGTGCACTGATGCTTAAATGAGCCCCCCAGCCTTGCAGTGCTGCCTTCAGAGGGCTGCGCTTCTCACACATTGTGACATCAAGTAGCTGGAATGGTACAAAGGTTTTTTGGGGGTTTTTTTGTTGTTTTTTTTTTTTTTTGAGACAGAGTCTCATTCTCTTGCCCAAGCTAGAGTGCCGTGGCATCAGCCTAGCTCACAGCAACTTCAAACTCCTGGGCTCAAGCAATCCTTCTGCCTCAGCCTCCCATATAGCTGGGACTACAGGCATGCGCCACCATATCCTGCTAATTTTTTTTTCTATATATTTTTAGTTGTCCAGCTAATTTCTCTCTATTTTTTTAGTAGAGATGGGGTTTCGCTCTTGGTCAGGCTGGTCTCGAACTCCTGAGCTCAAACGATCCTCCCACCTTGGCCTCCCAGAGTGCTAGGATTATAGGCGTGAGCCACCATGCCCACCTGGTATAAAGGTTTTTTGGTTTGCAGGGGAGGCGTTTGCCTTCCTACTATAAAAGCGAAATTTTTAGTTCATTTCTGAAAATAAATTGGTGAATAAATTCATTTTGTTTTGCTTCTACTTTACACAAAGCTTCATATTCAACCCAATACCTTTCTAGCTGCATTTTCTTTTCTGCTATTAGTGCTTGAAGTTGCTGTTTTGGGGTTTCCCTCCGCTTTGCTATCGATTTGAGCAAGTTCTAAGCACCAATAGCCTTCATCTATACCTAGTAAAAAAATATTTTTATAGAAACAGAATTGAGAGAACTCATTGCCAGCAGACTCGCACTATAAGAATTGTTTAAGTTTTTCAGGCAGACGAAATATGATACCAGACAGAAACTTGGATTCACCAAGAAAAGAAAGAACTAGAAATAGAATAAATGAAATGTATATTGTAACAATATTTTGTGTTCTTACAGTTTATATAAAAGTCAATTCTATGACCAAAACATAGCCTAAAGGATGAGAGGAAGATTTGGAATCCATTATTGTAAAGCACTTATACCACACACAAAGCAGGGTAATATTACTTAAAGTTAGACTCTGATTAAATAAAGGTGTATATTGCAAATCCTAGGACAACCTTGTTTTTAAAAAAAATTTAAGATACAAATAAGCCAATAATGGAGTTAAAATGGATTCACAAAAATACAAAATACTCAATCCAAAAGAAGGCAGAAAAAGAAGAAAAAAAGAAATGAACATATAGAATAAATAGAATGTAGCTAGGAAGAGGGTAGATTTTGATATAACCATATCAGAAATTAGATTAAATGTAAGCAAATGAGTCTAAAAGACCGAGGCTGTAAAATTGGGGAGAAAAGCAAGACCCAACTAGCTATCTACGAGAAACACACTTTCAATTAAAAAAAATAGGTTAAAGGTAAACTACTAGGAAAATATATACCATGCAAACTTTAATCAAAAGAAATTTAAAGTATTTCTAATAATATCAGACAAAGTAGACTTCAGAATGAGAAATAGTACCAGGAATAAAGAAGGATATTGCATGATTCAAAAGGGTCAATTCTCCAGGAAGGCATAACAATTCTAAATATATTATGTTTCTAACAACAAAGCTTGAAAATACATGCAGCCAAAAGTTGATCAAACTGAAGTGAATTCATGGGCTGAATATTAACATATGTAAAGAAAAAACAGATGTTTAAAATAGAATAAATGCAACATCCCTTTATGATAAAACTCTTAGAAAACTGAGTATAGAAGTAACTTACTTCACCATGATAAAAGCCATATATGACAGAACCACAGCTAGTATCACACTAAATGAGAAAAATTGAAAGTCTTTCCTCTAAGATCTGGAACAAGAGAAGGAAGATCATTTTCACCACTGTTATTCAACATAGTACTGGAAGTCATAGCTAGAGTATTCAGACAAGAAAGAGAAATAAAGGGTGTCCAAATTGGAAAAAGAAGTCAAATAATTCTTATTTGTAGACAATATGATATCTACAGAAACCTAAAGACTCCACCCAAAAACTTTTAGAACTGATAAACAAATTCAGTAAATTTGCAGGATACAGAATCAACATACAAAAATTGGTAGCATATCTATATGCAAACAATAAACAAACTGAAAAACAAACCAAGAAAGTAATCCCATTTAACAATAGCTACAAATAAAATAAAATACCTAGGAATAAACTTAATCAAAGAAGTGAAAGATATCTACAATGAAAACTATAAAACATTGATGAAAGAAGTTGAAGAGGGCACAAAATATAGAAAAGATATTCCATGCTCATGGATTGGAATAATAAATATTGTTAAAATGTCCATACTACCCAAAGCAATCTACAGATTCAATATAATCCCCATTAAAATACCAATGACTTTTTCACAGAAATAGAAAAAATAATCCTAAAATTTATGGATAACCACATAAGATCCAGAATAGCCAAAGCCATCCTAAGCAAAAAGAAAAAAATGGGAGGAATCACATTACCTGACTTCAAATTATACTACAGAGCTGTAGTAACCAAAACACCATGATACTGGCATAAAAACAAACACATATACCAATAGAACAGAATGAAGCACCCAGAAATACAGCCACATACTTACAGCCAAGTTGCAAAGAACATACACTGGGCAAAAGACAACCTATTCAGTAAATGCTGTTGGGAAAATTAGCCATATATGAAAGAATCCAACTGAATCCCTATTTCTCACCATATACAAAAATTAATTCAAGATGGATTAGAGGCTTAAACGTAAGATCTGAAACCATTAAAAATCCTAGAGGAAAACCTAGGAAAAACTCCTCTGGACATTGGTCTATGCAAAGAATTTATGACTAAGACCCCAAAAGTAAATGCAATGAAAATGAAAATAGATAAATGGGACTTAATTAAACTAAAAACCTTCTGCACAGAAAAAGAAATAATCAAAACAGTAAATAAACAACGTACAGAATGGGAGAAAATATTAACAAACCATGTGTCCAACAAAGAACGAATATTCAGAATCTACAAGGAACTCAATGAACTCAACAATAAAAAAAACAAACAACCCCCTTAAAAAGTGAGCAAAAGACACGAACAGGCATTTTTCAAAAGAAGATATACAAATGGCCAAGAAACATGAAAATTGCTCAACATCACTAATGATCAGGGAAATGCAAATTAAAGCCAAAATGAGATATCATCTCAGTCTAATTAGAATGGCCATAATAAAAAGTCAAAAAACAACAGATGTTGGCAGAGATGTGGTGAAAATGGAACACTTATACAAAGTTGGTGAGAATGTAAATTAGTACAACCTCTATGGAGATCAGTATGGAGATTTCTCAAAGAACTAAAAGTAGATCTACCAAGCAGAATTAAGAATTAGCTTGAAGATAGGCTATTTAAAAATATAGTCAGAAATAAAAAAAGAAAAAAGAAAGGAATAGCCTTTCTCAAGATGTTGTGTGAGTCAATAGGAAAGAGAATAAGAACTCTGATGTCATAAATCTGATAATGACAAATAAGATTCCAAAACTTACAGACTCAAAAAATGAATAAAATTGAATGTTAAGGAATAGAAAAATAAGCAAAATCCTCTTGTCCCAGCTAAACCAGTGTTGCTGTACTGTTTGCACCATCACAACAATAAGGCATTAATACAACAAAACAAACATCTGCTCTAAGAATAGCATGAGATGATGTGATCATCACTGGGAAAACAAAGTCCCAAGAGCCAATTAATGGGCTCCTGGAGGAAGGGAAAATTTGGGATAAAATTGACAATCTTCCCTCATAATGTCCCACTTTTGGAATCCACAAGAGACTATACCACTTAGATCTTAGGATAAATAAGACATGGGTTTCAAAGCAGCACAGATAATTCTCTGTTGTGCAATAAAGATGCCAATTTCTTTCCATGCCGTACTGCGTAAGACCCTTTTGTGGCTCCTGGCTGCCAAGAACGCCATGCCCTCCTCCCTGTCTGCCTTTTGCTGCAGTGAAAACAGAATATAAGTCAGACCTGCCAGTTGTATGAGAAGATGAATTCAGAGGAGATAAAAGTATAGGACAGCTCTGAGGTGCGCCTTTTAACTCTGCCTTCTTTCATGTGGCTGCAAGAATAGCCCCTCATTTTACATAAACAGAGGGAAAGAAATTCATCTTTACAAGTAAGAGGGCTGGGAACTCCAGGAAATGAGGTATGTGAGGGTGAGGGAGGAGCCTCAGTAGTATGTAAATTCTGTCTTTATCAACCAGAAGTTGTTCCCAGTCAGAACCAGCTCTTTAGGGGAACAGAGATGCTAGCAAAGTGACATCTGGATGGGATTAACAAAGTGGCTATGAGGAAAAGGGCTGAAAAAACTTTAGCTTTCCCCAGTTTAGCGTTGTTTGGTTCTTCCAAGGAGCAAATGATCAGCCCCTGAGAGAAGGGAGAGCAACAAGATGATCGAGCATGCCAGACAGTGAGTTCAGGTCCACTTGGTTTGCAAAACCATCGGAAACCTCTGCACATTAGTCACCAAATATTTCTTGCTTTTTTCACTCTTTCCTCATGGTTTCTCTGGCTTCTGTGGTACTCTAATTCCTGCCACAGAGGAATTACAGCTATTTTACACCAAAAATGATCTATTCACAGGTTTTAGTGAAGTTAGTGAAGTTTTAGCCTTAAAGTGAAGTATGTTGTGAAAAATTCTGACTCTCTTTCATCCCATGTGTCACTAATTGCAATAATCAAGGTCATTCTTAAAGATATGACATGTGATCTGGAAACTAACACATTTTGAAACTAATACATTAATAAATATTCTTAGCTAGAATACTTTCATAAAAAATGTCTGGGGTTCTCTGGGGCTGTATTCTGCACTTGTGCCTTCCTGATTAAACATTATCACTCTGTCATTTTAACTTTGGGTCATTTAGACTCAAATGATGACTGTCTCTCATTAACAAAAAGAATACAAAAAATAAATTAATAAATTAAGAGCAAACTATTGACAAAAGAACCTTAGGAAATGTTATTGGTATTGTTTTACCTCTTTCACAATGGAAGTCAGATCATGTCCCAAACTAAGTCTAACTCAGGGAAGTTTTCATAAAGATTCTCCATGCACTTCCCAAAACAACTCCAACCTTCCACACCTATAATGGGATTCAAGCGACTGAAGGGGTGAAGAAATGAGAGGGAGATTCTGTCCAGAGGGGCATTTTATGGCTTCCACCTTTTTCCTTGGTATGCAGAGGTCTCTGCTTGGAAGCATCTGACATTTGAGGCTTTTCTAGAAGTCCTAACACTGCAAACAAAAATGTCAAAAATATTTAAAAATATGTCAGATCCAGTAATCACTTTTTACATCTATAAATAGAGTTTTACCTAGACCAAGATTTTACAGACATTTTTTTAGCCAAATAGTAAGAGATGGAACCAAATTCAAAGTCATTATGTACATGTCTGAACATTCAAAGCTTTCCTGAGACAACAGACCTTGATGAACACTGAAGAAAGAACATCACATTTGACATTTTTCTGTCTGGGTTATCTTAAGACACTAACACTGATTAAGTGTTAATTCCAATACTCATCTAGAATAAGAATGAAATGCATCAAGATTTCATTGTGTTATTTGTTATCTTTCTCCTACTCTTCCTCCTCTGATAGCTAACGTTTGTGTCTTTGATACCAAAGATCAATGTAATTGAAATTCTCTGTCCAATAATAAGGGTCTTTCATATCTTATTTTATAGACACAAACATCAATTTCGTATCTCTTTACACAGATTTGTAAATACTATTATTAACCTAATACAAGTTGCTTATTATATTTGGTCCTGTCATTTACCGTGAGAAAACTGAAAGAGAAATGAGACAGAGTCCTACAATTCAGAGTTTGATCAAATCAAGATTCTCAAAGTTTGAACTCTTCAGCAGTAGAATTATATTACTGTTTATTTAATAGAATAATAGAATCTATGGAATGTAGGGATTTGTAAAAAATAAAAGGAGACATGCCTGAGGATTAGGGAATAAGGTCATCTGTGTCATTGTCATTTTTTTTTCTCTCTACCCCTCTGAAAGCCATGAATGTGTCAGGAGTCAACACAGTGACTGAATTCATACTCCTGAGTTTTCCCTGCTCTAGAGAAATTCAGATCCTCCTTTTCGTGCTGTTCTTGGTGTCCTACATTCTGACCCTGTTGGGAAATGGTGCCATCATCTGTGCAGTGAAGCTGGACCACAGGCTCCATACCCCCATGTACATCCTGCTGGCCAACTTCTCATTCCTGGAGATCTGCTACATCAACACCACTGTTCCCAATATGTTAGGGAACTTCCTTTCTGAGTCCAAAACCATTTCTTTCACAGCCTGCTTCCTCCAGTTCTACTTCTTCTTCTCAATGGGCACCACTGAGACCTTCTTACTAGCCCTCATGGCTTTTGATCGGTACCTGGCTATCTGTCAGCCTCTCCATTATCCTACCATCATGAACAATCGTCTCTGCATGAACTCTGTGGCCTTTGGCTGGGTAACGGCCTTCCTCTGCTATCCAGTCCCTATCTATTTCATCACACAACTCCCCTTTTGTGGCCACCTAGGGAAGTGGCCACCTACCATTGACCACTTTGTCTGTGACCCCGGTCCTCTTCTGGCCCTATCCTGCATCCCAACACCTGGAATTGAGCTTTCCTGTTCTGTCTTGAGCTCACTTATTATCTTCATCACCTTCTTCTTCATCCTTGCATCCTACAGCCTGGTTCTCAGAGCAGTGTTACGTGTCCCTTCGGCAGCTGGCAGACATAAGGCCTTCTCCACCTGTGGCTCCCACCTACTTGTTGTGTCTCTGTTCTATGGCAGTCTCATGGTGATGTACATTGGCCCAACCTCTGGAAATCCAGCTGGAATACAGAAGATTGTCACCTTGTTCTACTCCTCAGTGACACCACTTGTAAACCCACTGATCTATAGTCTCCGGAACAAGGACATGAAGACTGCCTTGAAAAAAATTCAGATACACACAAAAATTAATCAAAGTGAATGAGAACTCACAGGTGGACCACAATCAGAATATTTCTTCCCTACTTCTATCCCCAGTTAAAAAGTAAGCCTTTATTCATCTGTACCTAGAGATGCAGACCCAAATTCATCCATTTCGGCCTAGTCAAATGATGGCCAAGAACATCCCAATTAAACCAGATCTTGTCTTCAAATCAGGACTTGATAGATGGTAATTTGAATTAAATGACCTGCATATCTCGATTTAGGCTCTTCTCCTACTCTGACTTCCAATAACAGATCACCCTTTTATCTGTAATCATCTATCTGGTCCCTGGCCTCATACTTTTTTGGCCTATAATAAGTGCATATTCCATTCTTGTGCTTGGATTTTCTGGCCTGATGACCTCTGCTCTACTCCTCCTAGAAGAATAGAGCATTCACACCATTTTAGTTCAGACAAAAGGAAATTAGTGACAATCAATATATCATAACTGTGCCAAATTTTTCATTTAATTGGAATCCAAGTGACTAATAACAATATAAAGCATTGTCTTCTAAACCTGTCTGTTTCATAATTACTTTGGAAGATTTTTTTAAAGGACATATTCCCAGGCCATTCCCCAAATATCCTAAATCATAATCTTTGAAGTGGACCCTGGAAATCTTTATTTTAATGTTACCTGGGAGATTCTGGTTCACCTGGACCAGCACCAGTTTAGAGACTGATCTTAAAGAGTCACTATTTATGATATTTTTAATAAATGTGACATAGGCAGAGAAATAGAAATCTTATATTAGTTGGGAGAAGTGAAAGACATTATAGTGATTTGCCACAACTATTTGGTCAAAAATAAATTGGTCAGTTGGCAACTAGGGTTGATGTATTTCATTCATTCATACAAAAATAGCCATTTACCTCTGTGACATGCAGTGGAATGTAGGAAATAAAATCCCTGCCTTTGGGAAACTTACATTCTAGTAAGGGAGACAGATTATAAACAGGTAACTACATAAATCTATAATTCTAATAGTCATTAAAAGTATAAAAAGATAAAGGAGAGTATGAATATAGAAAACATCAGAGGAGGATAGGGAATAATATAGACAGGATGGTCAGAGAATTCCTTTGTGAGGAAGGTCAGAGAATTCCTTCCAAAGTAAGGGTATAAACCATGCAAAGATCTGGGGAAATCAAGTTCCAAGTAAGTACAGGTAAAGTTTGGGTTTTCAAAAAATAGGAAAAGGTTGATTTTGCCAATCCAGAAAAAAAAAATGGTAAATGAGCCTGGAGAGGTAGGCAAAATCAGGTCATTTAGAAATTTCTAAGCCACAATAAGGAGTGTTCTATCTGAATTCCTGGGGAAACAACTCAATGCTGTGTACTAAGGGGAAGGCTTAATAAAAATCATGCCAGTTTCGCAAGCTCTTCTTAACTTGGAAATATTTATTTATTTACATGTTTAATTATACATACCTTTATTTTACTAGAGTCTACCTTGTTCCATAAAAGATTTGATGTACCCAACAAAAAAAAACCCCATAAAAATAAAGATAAGAAATATGAATTTTAAAAGAAAAAATAGAATGAAGATTTTTGGATCATAAGATCTTATGCTGTTATTAAAGTCAGACCCTAAAGGTATTATGAACTCCCTTTAAAGCTAAGTGCAGAATGTGGAAACATTATCTGTTGCATGATTTTCATTACCTGTAAAGAGAAAACAAACAGGCTCCTCAGAGGAAGCTAAATTATTACTAGTTCCCAGTTTTAAAATAATTTCTTTCATGGGGGTTTATATTAGAGAGTCTAATAGATATAGTGAACAGTGGTGCAGTCTTTAAAAATATCTGAAATATATATATTATTTGTGTGTGCACATGTGAAAGTGTGTGTGGGGATCGGGGGATTCAATAGAGCTGCTTCTTACAGCATCCCTGAATAAAATTCAAAGGCACTATATGGAAGTACAGCTTAATAGAAGCAATTTTTCCCAGATCTAAGAATTATGGTTCAAATATGAGCCTCTGATGATCTGCCTTAACCCAAAAGTATAATTCGATATATCATAATAAAATTTAAAGCTAATTACACGATCACCCAAGTCAAAGATTAATAACCCCTTATATTTGGATATCAAAGTTCTCTTCCATCATGTTGAAGTTGATTTTGAAGGAGTAGTCACAAGAATGGAAGGAGTTATTGATAACACAATATTTGTCAAAAGAAGTTTATTGGATTCTTTCTCCATGGGAAGTAATTTATCTGTAGGAGGCTCCCACACCTGCCCTTCAAAGAAAGGTGAAGATTTGAATGGAAGGGTGGCCTAGAACTGAAAAAGAGGGAAAAAGTTCTGGGAACAGTTATTCTTGACATAACTGAAATGGGGGTCGGAGGGCAG
>RJWJ010036500.1:0-16052 GCA_004363605.1 Indri indri | reverse complement strand
TCCTTTCTCCGAAGGTCTGTCTCATGCTTCTCTCTGAAGACAGCTCCCTCAATGTGTCTGGCCTCTGGTTCTCAGTTTTCTTGCCGATTCCTCTGCCTCTTCTTAACCTCTAAATGTTGAGATGCTTATTGGAATGCTCATTTAAAAAAAATCTTCCCTCATTTCCTAAACGATTTACCCAGTTGCATGGTTTCAAATAGCACTGATTGACTCCCAAGTTTACACCTTCAACCGCACCTCTCCTGGAGTTCCAGACTCATGTCCAACTGCCTCCTCGATATTTCCGCTTAGACATCTAACATGTATCTTTGATGTAATAGGAATCTTGATCCCGTGCTCCAAGCCCATCTATCCCTGAGTCTCTCCCATGATGACAGGAAAAGGTTCTGGCTCATCAAATATTCTGGCGGTTGGAGTGATCATATTGTAACAAACGTAGAGGCCGATCTGCCTGCTCACCTTCTTCTGTGAGACTCAAATTGCCACCTACAAAGCTATGTTGGCACCGTGTGTGCAATCAGGGCCTTCTGATAGAACTTACCAACTCAAGCGAAGGTATAAAATTTAGGAAGATACTTTTTTTATTTTTTTGAATTTTGTTAGATGGAAAATAGAAATAGACAATATAAGAAAAAGAAAGAACATGAGACTGGGCCGTGCAGAAGCAGAGATCTCCATCTGGTGTAGCAACCTCAATACTGCTGATGTTTTGAGCTAGATAATTCTTTATTTTGGGAGACTGTCCTGTGTGTTACAGGGTCTTAGCAGCATCCCTGGTCTCCACCGCCTAGATTTCTGTGGTTCTCCGCAACCCAATCATGACAAAAAAAAAAAAAAAAAAAATCTTCAGACATTGCCAAATGTCCCCAGACAGTCCAAATTGCCCCTCATTGAGAACTTTAATATAGGAAAGCAGGTGTATGGATTTCAGACTGTCACCACCCTCCTTAGCCGTTTATAGCCTCTCTTCTGTGGAGAGAAATGAAGAGAAGTAGAAATATTTTACAGAGCTCTTCTTAGGGAAAGCTGAAGTTTTGACTAAAGTTTCTATTTTATGGGACAAGGTAAGAATGCCCAGGTGTGGAGAGGGCTGTGTAAGATGTTTCTATGAGGCGTTGACATAGACTATCTTTTCACAGCACGTTGGAGTGTAGTTTATCCACTTCCATCCAAATACATGTTCAGCTAGGCTCATCTGTCCAAATTGACTTGGACAATTCTGATCTAAAACTCCATGCTATTCATTTAAAATATCAGATGAATATGTCAAATTGTCAGTTTATATGACAGTTTGTGGTGTTTCAGGAAACAAAGGATTTTTTTTTCTCGCTTGATTCTTAATTGTAGAACTCTATTAAGAGATGTATGGTAAATATGGAATTTAGGAGTCATGAACTCTACTCACTATTCCATTTTTGTTTTGCTTTCTATGTATTCTAGTCTGGTAGGTATTTACCTTTGGTTTGATGGAAAAACAAACAAAAAACAAAACCAAACAAAATAAAACCTAACATAGCTTCATGCCCAACTTTCACAATATTATCAATTCTATTCTTTAATACCTCCATTGATTTTTCTAAATCTATAATAAAATTTTAATTTTGGTGATTTGTTGTAATCAATTATATTTTTACATTATTATACTGCTTTTTATTCTTGTTTACATTTGATATCCTGCTCTTATTTCATAAATGTTACGTGAGATAAAATAAAATCTTAAGCCCTCCCAGCTGACTGAACAGGCACCCTCTTGGCCAAGGACACCCTAGAAATACCCTAAAGTTGAGTTGCTAACCATGAGAAGAGAGGTTTGACATGCCTCATCATGCCTCATTGTAGAGATATCCTTTGTAACTCATTAACAGGCCAAAGACTAGGAAAGACAAAGCTTAATCCACACCTGCAGGTCATCAATTTATTTAACAGATCACTTGAGTCTGGGCATATGTCCAGTGGCTTGTCTCTGATTAACAGACTTCCTTATCTTAACTTAAAACATTCCAAGCCTTTAGATAAAGCTTCATTTCTTTAACCAATTACAAATCAAAGAATCTTTAAATCCACCTGTACCTGTCATTCTCCACTTGGAGATGTCCTGCCTTTTTGGGCCAAACCAATGTATGCCTTCCATGTATTGATTTATGACTTTACATGCAATTCTTGTCTCCCTGAATTGTATAAAACCAAACTGTAACCCAACCATGGCAAGACCACTTGCTTGAGGCTTCTTGGGTGTGGCTCTCGGGGCCATGGGGTCACACATGTTCAGCTCAGAATAAACCTTTTTAAGTTATTTTACAGAGTTTGGATTCTTTTCTGTTGACAGTTGGGTATTCTGGTATCCTGAGGATGTGATATAAAAATTTAAAATGGTTTTTCCTTTATTTCTACTACTAAATCATCTTTACAATAATGCTACTTTTTGATTCTTCAGTATGATGTTCCCTTCTTAATGTTTCATATATGTTATTCTTTACGATATCTCCATCTCTATCATCTCTGCCTCTATCCCTATCCATTCCCAAATTAGGAGACCTTTATCCAGATTCAATGTTTGTCAACAGCAGCTTGTGTTTTTCTTATGGTTTTTCTCACTGTTTGCTAAATTCCTGTATCAAATTAACCATAGGAAAGTAGCTCATTTCCAAATACCTTACAGATTTAAATACTGGGGTTCTTAAACCCTGCTGCCTGGAACCTGTGAACTGATTTCCATATATAAAAATTATAACCCCTGCATGTACTTCTTTCAGGCTCTTCCTTTCTTAGTTTTTCTTGGAACACATTCTTTTCTAGTGAGTCTATGTCTCCTAGGAGAGATGTGTCTCTGCCACTCCTCATTCTGTTTCACCTATTTATGTTTTTGGGAGTTGTCCTTCCCAAATACCAAACACTGGCTCTGGCTATCTTAAGTGATAAAGTATTATGTTTGACGCTTTGGAATATGTTAGGAAATCGTACAAGTATCGGGATATTAGAGGGGGCATGACTGCTGCAGTTGGGAATGAAATTTAAAACTCTTTCACCTTTGTGTCAATTGATCTAACTTTAATACACAGAATGAGAACATCCAGTGGGCTAGGATTAGGGCATGTGCCTGGGGTGGTAAGTGGAACAATGTGACTCCTGTCCCTGTAGTACGGGGCAGCAGGGTACTGTCTTACACCAGAACACGCATGTTGTGGGTTCAATTATATCCTCCAAAAAGATGTTGAAGTCCTAACCCCCGTACCTGTAAAGGTAGCCTTATTTAGAAATGGGATCAGATGTTATCAAGTTAAGGTGAGGTCACACTGAATTAGAGTAGGCCCTAATCCAATGATTGGTGTCCTTATGAGAAGAAGGAAATTTGGACACAGATACATGAGGAGAGAACACCGAAATGTGGTGGAAACAGAGATTGAAGTTCTGCAGCTGCAATGTGAAGGACATTGTTACTGAAAGCTTGGCACTTGTCCTTGAGGCCACATCAGAAGAACAAGAACAAGTAGTTTGAGGAGAAGGAAAGAGAAATGTATTAATTTGCTGGCCAGTGAGGAGGATGGAGACTGCTGTCTGAAATGCGATCATCCTCCCAATAAGCAGAAATACAGAGCTTTCAAAGGGTGGGTTCTCACCTTTAGGCAATTGTTGTTCAACTTCAGTTGATGATTTTTGGAAGACAATTCCATGACTTCCGCCCACCTAGGAGACCCACCCGGACCTCCAGCACCTCCTCCTGTCCTTCTGGGAGGGACTAGCAGTTCCAATGAGCCATCTCCTGTAGTACAAAGAACAGAAGACATTACCCTGCCCCTCCCAACCACTGGCCTGAAAGGCAGGGATGTAGGTTCTAATTTTCTAGAAGGAGTGGGGGATGTTTTAGAGACAGAAAATATTTTTGTTGCTTTTTTTTTTTCCAGGCCATTCTCTCCATTACATATCCCCCACTCTCAATTTTACGCTTCCATAGCTATAGGAGGAGGATGACTACTCTGTTACAACATTAAGAATTGCAGGCAACCACTGGAAGCTAGGAAGAGGCAAGGAAGGATCCTCCCCTAGAGCCTTCAGAGGAATCGTGGTCCTACTGAAACCTTGATTTTAGATTTCTAGCCTCTGGTACTTTGAGAAAATAAATTTCTGTTGTTCTAAGCCACCTGGCTTGTTTTAATATGTTATTGCAGCCCCAGGAAACTAATACAATACACAATGGGGTATTCTTTTGCAAAGGGGGTGGCTGGATGTTGGACAACTGCAGAAATGCAAATGTCTAGCTCCAGCAAGGAGAAGGTATAAGAAGACAGTATTCGCGTCCATTCCAAAGCAGTGCTCTCTTAGTAGATCCCTGCTTTTACCAAGCTTCTTATTGGTACAGACCCTGGATCTCTCAGGCATCAGCCTGGAATGAAAGAGAAATAGAATTTCTTCCTACCTTCTCTGTAGGTTGCTCGGTTTGATGAACCAAAATGTGGGTAAGGATTTTAATTTTCCTTATTCAGTTTCATAAGTCATAGAATTGTGAGAAATTCCTCCCAGATTTTGGCAATAATGTATCTGTTCATCTTTATTTTAAGCTCTTTTTTAGTTTTTATTATGAATATTATGTGTGAATATTCATGAGAATATTTTTGTTACAAGTTAGGAGGAGCTGCATTAAAGACACCTCTTTAAATTCCCCCATTACCTTTTCTATCTTTTAAATGATACGTCTAAGTGAAGAAGGTTAGGGAATAAGGGCAAAATTGGCACCAAGTGAGAAATCAGGTCATATTGTGATATAATCTAAATTTTGTCAGCTTTCTGTTCTTCTTCTCCTATAATATGGGACAATTTGCCTATTTCTGGAGACTTCTAGGTTCTCTAGAGCTATCTTTGCATGGGTACTGCAGTTAATTAACAAGTTATAGAACTGAAAATTTTCCCTTCTGTAATATCTTGGTTTGTTAGTTCTTGAATTATGTAATATGTAAATAGCATGAAGCCAATTTAAAGAACTTTAAAAGTAAAATTATGCATTAAAGTACCAAGCCAACAAAATTAAGAGTCAAAAGAATGTGGCTGCTTTTGAATAATAATGTGAAGGATTTAATGATGATAAACTGCTGAACAAGCGTAAGGGAATAAGGACATAATCTTGGACTTTGAAATATGTTTGAGAGCATTTTGAGCAATAATTTGTTAGCTTGAAATTTATCTCAAATGTCTAGCCTAGGAATGTAACTAAAGAAAAACTGGCAGTTTTTAGAACTCTAGCCTCTATTTTAAACTTTGAACAAGTTAAAAAAACCCTGTTAGGACCATAAAGAAATTTTAAAAACGTCATAAATCTTCCTTTGTTTTACTTATGTTGAAGATACAGTTTTTGATTAAAAAGAAGAAAAAGCTATACTTTGGTAAATTTCGAGACATCTGTTCTCATAGATAGGGTATTTACAAATGAATACTATTCAAGATAATTTAAAAAGTGGTGAGACTTGATGAGGGAAAATACATGTATTATTTTTGTAATTTTGCTGCTGTCAATCAACCCTGCAGAGAAAAAACAAAGAAGAAAGAAACAATAACAGGAAAAAGTCATTTACCTTTATTTATTTATTTATTTCAGACTATTACAGGGGTACACGTTTATCTTTAAATATTCAAAAGGTGCAGGTGCTGCCTGTGCATTGGTTTGCAAATGAAAGGATTTTTTTTCCTTTTCACTCATGGTTTTAGACCTCCCTGAACAAGGGGAAAATGTAATTTAGATAGAAGATTCAAAGTCAATGAAAATTGTTGTGTGTGGGAGCTTGTAAAATTAATTTTAGTTGTTAGGCCTTTAATACCAGGGTGTGTCCTATGTACTGTGCCTGCTTAAATAATTCTTTTATGTTGCTCAGGGCAGATGTATTTTGAAAATGGCACTTCTATTAACCTTAGCTGTATGCCTTTCAGAAAGGAAGAAAAAAAATCACTGGAGTTATATTTCGAATGCTGAACAATTGCCACAGAATATTAGTTTGAAATCTAAATGGAGTCTTGGCTATTCTTTTCAGGTAGGAGAGAAACAAGGCAGAAAAAATTAAGAAAAAAAAAAAAACAACAAAGATGCTTCTCAACCTGAATGTCTATTATGATATTGTGATGTTATATAGGAGCATCTAGAGAAAGCTCAAAAATCAAAACAAGACACTTAAAAAAAAATGAGAGAGAATTATCTATAGAAGTCACAGTGCCAGACAGCTAGATGACAATAACGAATGCTTCTTGAGTGCTTATGCCAGCAGAACACTAAATGCAGCCCATGTTCAGCTCTGTTAAATATTTCTTCCCTATAACTGTAATATTATCCTGATAGGACCCCCACCTAATAGTATCATCCCAATTTTACAGATAAGAAAACTGAGGCACAGAGAAGTTAGGAAAGTTGGCTGGAGTTCTAATTAGTAGTAAATATGGCAAACGGCAGAGCTAAGATTTGACCCTGCAGACTGCCTCCCAAACCTCGCTCTTAACTATGCTCCTGCCTCTCTACATTGTAATCCATCTCAGGTCCAATTTAGAAATGTACAGGATCTGAAGTTCAGTGAATAAGTGGGCTAATTATTTATAAATTTCCAGATGTATGAGACTATTTGCAGAATAATGCTAACGGACAGGGGTGGGCCTGCATTGACTGTCTGCTCAGCATCTCTTTTTGTTTGTTTTTTTTTTTTTTTGGTATCAACATCCTGATTTTGCTTAGGGGAACTATCCTTCCGTCATACTGGTCTTGGCGCTCTTCATTTCCTGTGAGATACAAGTTAATCTGAGCAGATGCTCTGTCTCTGGATTTTGAATCTTGAGGGGGATAATAAAGATCTAAAATAGTTGCAGTTCTTTCATTTTGATGGGAGCGTCTGGCAGAAACTGACAGAAGTTCTTGCAATGAACCATGGTTACTGTAGCTGCTCTGGTTGGGTTTTCTTGGAAGTCTGGGGTGTTGGCTTTTCCTGCAATTCTATGGGCTGTCCCCTGTCCCTCCCATTCATTCCTTTCTGCCTTTTTTTTTTTTTTTTTTTTTTTTGAGACAGAGTCTCACTCCATTGCCCTGGGTAGAGTGCAGCGGTGTCATCATAGCTCATTGCAACTTCCAATTCCTGGGCTTAAGGGATCCTCCTGCCTCAGCCTCCTGAGTAGCTGGGACTATAGGCGCACACCCCTGCACCTGGCTAATATTTCTATTTTTGGTAGAGACAGGGGGTCTCATTATTGCTCTGGCTGGTCTTGAACTCCTAACCTCAAGCAATCCTCTTGCCTCAGCCTCCCAGAGTGCTAGGATTACAGGCGTGAGCCACCGTGCCCGGCCTTCCTTTCTGCCTTAAGAGAACCAGATTCTATTGATTTTGCTTGCAACTGAAGAACTTTAATGGATCCACTGACAACTTGTTGTTTTTCACTTGGACGCTCATGTTGTCCAGGAAAAAGGAAGACAGGCAAAAGAGTTGCATTCTGTTATTAGCTTACTATTAGAAAATTCTATTATATTAAATTCTTCTTATCATATTTTAATAAGGAAAAACTAATCTTAGTTGACAAATGTGATGTTGCCCAAAAATGCTTAAAATTATTATCACATCTTGGGGGAGGGCAAGACTTGTATCATTCTCTGCTTCCTTCTTTCCCCTACTTGCCTCTTACTAACCAGCAATACTCATCACCTCAGTTTCTTGAATTGATGGGGCTTTTTCATGTATCTCATGTAATTTCCCTGCATGGGGTGCCCTTCTGCAATATGTGCACCCAGCAAACTTCTGTTGATCCTTCAAAACCTAACTCCAGCATCTTCTTTGTGATCACAGCCTTTCCCTATGGTTCCAAGCTTGGCTAATCACTTTGTCCCATTATGCTAATCTATGGGATCTTATCTTATTAGAACATGCATTACACGGGTATTTCAATTATTTAACTACAAGTCTGTTTCCACTATTTGACTGTAAACTTCCATAGAACAGTCCCTTGCATTTTTGCATGTCTAGCATATTTTGTAATATTGAAAATGCTTAATAAGTATTGAGCATGCCTTGAAAACCTTCCTGAGGAAATTTGCCACTTAAAGGGATTCTGTTACTGATATTCTGTAAATTCAAAACTTCTTTGAAAAAGCTAAAAGTCATCCCACAGATGATACGTTTTATAACTCATTTTTTCTTCACTATTAATACGTTTTTGGATTATGTTACTGAATTGTTAAAAGTTTGCAGCTCATTCATGGGAAATCATGTCTGTTACCTGCACAGTTCATGTCCTGAGGACTTGATGACTGTCATTTTTCCTGTGGGCCTTTCTGTATCTCCTACCTCTAAATCCCTCACAATGTCATTAATCATGTGTTTGAAATAGGCAATGCCACACCGAGTTAGAGCAGCGAGGGAGAAAAAGAGATTCTCAGCACATTTTGTACAAAGCATTCAAAAAACAGACTATGAGATTGCTGGGGGCTATACAGCTATTAAAAGATGTGATCGACAATGGAAACGGTATTTTAAAGTTGTTGGAATTTCTAACTTCATATCGAACTAGCTTTATGTCATTTTTAGAGAGACTGTCACCCCCTAAAGTCCTTCTTAGGGTCGAATTTATCTTGATTTTAGGAGACGCAGAAATATCTTAAGTAGCAGAATTGAAGACAATAACAAAAGGGTGAGCTATCAGGAAAGTTTTACATTTACACGTCGTTAGAGACCTACTAATATACATCTGCTCTTGGAATAGGTTTTCCCTTCTATCCACTTCCCGTCTCTGACCACGCATGTCAGTGTTTTCCAAAGGGTGTTTTCAGGAATATTACTTTCTCTAAGTATTCATAGGTGCTGAAGTGTGGAGGTTAATTAAGTTTGGAAAGCACTAGATTAATCAAGATGGAACCACTTTTTTCATCATCACGTGTTCATTGCGGAGGAAGCTGAGGCATTCAGCCCAACCTCCTTGACCATGAAACCCCACAGAGTGTGTTCCATGGAGTGAGTTCACTTAGGCAGATGCTTCTCAGATTAGCAACCTGAATCTTTCTGTTAAAAGGACAAATTCAGACTCATGGTTGTTGAGTATTTTGTAGCATTGCTAATCTCGATTCACTTGTTTTCAGCCTCCAGAGAGCCTTAGAATTAATTTGCTGTTTTCTGTTCTTCTGTGATGAATAGGTCTTGTTCAGTTTCTTGCTTAGCTTTTTGTAGGTGCTTAGAATACTCTGCCTTTATGTTTTTTCTTTTCCTTTTCTTTCTTTTTCTATTTTTTTCTTTTCTTTTCTGTTTTTAAATAGTTGATACTAATATCAAAGCATTTCTTTCCACAGAACAAAACAGAGCAAAACCAACAAACAAAATCTAAATTCCAATGGTTCTTCCCTAATGTCTGCCATAGGAAATCAGCCAACTTCAATGGGTTGAGTTCCATAGTGATAACTCTGGCTTGGTGAGTTCTGAATCTAGTGCCGCTCTACATTTGCTGACTGGACGATTTTATTACCTAGAAAATGAACATATAATGCTCATAAGCCTCATGAGCAAGTTCATTTCTCATGAGTTCAACACATTAATTAATTCAACCCATATTTATGAAGCATCTTCTACTGGTCTTAGGAGCATAGTGAATAAAATAAAACAGATGTGACCTGTGATGGAGATTTCTGTCTGATAGGGTGGAGAGAAGAGAAGAGAGAACTATAATGCAGGTGGGTAGGTGCATGGATCTGTGGAGCTTTACGGAAATACACAGAAAGGCCTCTTGCATATCTGAAAGAAAAGTTATTCATAACAAAAGGAAGTGGGAGGGAAAGGATATTCCAAGCATGGAAGAAAATGGATGAATATGTTTTTTATTGAGCATTTAATTTGTGTCCCCCTGTTCTAAGCACTGGAGATAGCACAGTTCCAGTGTGTATGGGAACATACATAAACAAGTGAGTATTTGTAGTCAAGTTTGTGAAATTTTTTTTTTTTTTTGAGACAGAGTCTTGCTGCTCTCTTGCCTGGGCTAGAGTGCCATGGCATCAGCCTAGGTCACAGCAACCTTAAACTCCTGGGCTCAAGTGATTCTCCTGCCTCAGCCTCCTGAGTAGCTGGGACTATAGGCATGCATCACCACACCCGGCTAATTTTTTCTATTTTTAGTTGTCTGGCTAATTTCTTTTTTTATTTTTAGTAGAGACAGGGTCTTGCTCTTGCTCAGGCTGGTCTCGAACTCCTGACCTCAAGCAATCCCCCTGCCTCGGCCTCCCAGAGTGCTAAATTTGTGAAATGTTGGAAGAGAAGGATTTTTGTATTATGAGGTTGATTGACACATGGTGGCTGAGAGTTATTTAGTTGTCAGGTGCTACCTTAAAACATCCCTAAAATAGGTTGAGATATATTTACAAGGCAGGAACTCTCTGGGACAAAATTGTTTTACCAACATTGCTGTGATATTCACCACCTGCAGCTCAGTTCTGTGCAAGGAACCTGTTACTCCTGTGCTGTCTCAAAGATTCTGGGCTCCTTTTGTTCATTGGCTCATTGAATAATTCCAGGATTTGGAATGGTTTCTTCTTAACTCCTATGGTTCAAATTTGACCCATTTGCAATTTATATGTGTAACCGTGACCCTCTTTTTTTCTTGAGCACTGTACTTTGGCCATACTGCCTCCTGTTCCTTGAATGTGCCAAATCCCGTCCACTTCCTGGATGTTTCATACATTGTCCTCTATACTTGGAGATGTTTCCTGCTCACTTTGTTTTGAATAACTCAGCTTACTCACAGTGTAGGTCCTGAGAAAATCCTGAGAAAATGAGTAGGACTAACCCTTCCCTAGAGTAGGTTAGGCTCCTCTATACTTTTTCTTCGTGCACTTCTTGCCATGGAAATTAACAGCACATATAACTATTAATTGGTTGTTTTTCTTTTGGACTCGGCTAAAGGATTGATGAGGGCAGGCACAGTGTCTGTATCTCTCTGTTGCTCCTGGCTACATTTCCATCCAGTAAAATAATTTTTGAATGAATGACTCAATGAAGAGTAAGACAGATTTTTTTTTTGGCTTAGTTCCATAGAGGATCAGAAAGGAGAAAATAATGGGATGGAACGAAATGTCAAGCCAGGAATTCAGATAATAACGACTACCGTTTTGAAGTGTAATGTGATGTAACAATGAGTCATGTTTTTAAAATTATTATAAATTTATACACTAACTCAGCAAGGATGAAACTGAAACTCACAGAGGTGAAGGGAACGCAGCAGTCTCTGTGTGCAGGGGCAGATGTGGACCCAGATCTGTGTGACTCTAAAACTTCCTTGTACTGCATCATATGGAATTTCAATGATAGGTATTGTGAACCAGGCAGAGTGGAAGTGAGTTACAGAGAGGTAACCGACGGCTGTGGGGGTCAGGCAGGCGTAATAACTCTGAGTGAGTAAGGAGGAGCATGTCAAGAGACTAGCAAAGTCTGCTGCTGCGAAGAGAAACACACTGTGCTATGGAGACAAAATACAGACACTAAGGTGGTTGGGTAAATAAGACACAAAGCCTAGGCTAGAAGACCAGTATCCAGTGGATTTCGGATCCAAACAGAGGTTCCAATCCGAGAAATCTGGAGGGTGTCAGAATCTCTGGGTTATGATCTAGACAGGGAGCTTGAAGCTCAGGCACCTGCAAAAATGGTCTGTGTGACATATATCGTGCCTTGTAGACCACCTGCTCCCACCCTGCCCTCAACCCAGAGCCAGGCCGAACTTTAGGACAGAGGCTATTGTTGTGTACTTTATTACACACTTGTGTGCTTAGAATCTTTTTCATCTGGCCTCTCTTTTCTCTCTTTCCTTTTTTAGTGAGCTCCATTAGAAATTCCTGGACTCAGTTACTTCATTTCTCTTGTATTTTACATTTGATATATATGTGTAGTGCCCGTTTTTCTTTTTAGTCTTAAATTGGTTAAATTCCTTTTCCTGCCAGAGAGATGGCAAGCCCAATTTTAAATGTCCCACGTTGTTGTAATAAGACATACGACTATACTGTGCTTGGTCTTGCTTCTATTTTACAGCGGGTCTTCTGAGAAAATATATATATATGTGGAATATATACATATATAATATATATGAAATATGTATGAATATATATGAAATGTTTATGAATATATATGGAACATATATATAGAATATACATATTTATTTCCTAAAATATATATATTCTGAATTAGAATTCTATATAGTTGTTTTTTATATGTTAGTTGTCTTGCTTTGATCCCTATGAAATTCTTCCAGATGCACAACTTTGATTTACTGTCAGTTATTTTTCTATATTTTTAGTTTATTTGAAATAGTTTCCAAATACGATTGCAATTTATCTGAAAACAAAAATAAATGCTACCTAATTTTTTTTGTTTCATAGGTGAATTAGTTGCCTTTGGTACATGGTCTTCAGGATTTTTTCTGTCATGGAGTGTTTAGGATATTGCTGCTTGCTTTCCCAGACTTTCTTTTCCTGTCTTCTTCCTGGATTCATGTCGATCTGGGTACAGTGAAAGCTTCCTAAACGACTGGTTACACTTCGCTGTTTTTTTCTATGACTTTCAAGCAGATAATCTGAAATAAAGTTTTATTTCAATTTGTTCCCCAAAGCAGAAACATTCCGGGATGATGCTTTACAGCGAAAAAAAAAAAACAGCCACAAAGAAGACAACAGTAACAAACACCATCCCAAATTAGCAATCATAACTGAAATCAATTTAAAAAATTTTGCATCTGCAGTGCTCTTTTTGTGCAAGGACAATTATAAATCTTGGTCAAGATTTTTTCAATTAAAATAGAAACTGGATCATGTTTTAATTTCCCTGTGGCCCTTCAGCACTTCTTTAGGGGTAAAAACAGTTGCAAAGTATTATTTTTCATAAGTTTGAAAATATTTTTATATATTCGATGGCCTGTATGTGAATCTTTCAGGTCAGTTCTCCCTCATCAGCTTTCTTCTCTGTAGAGGGTGTTTATCTTTAGATATTATGACCTTAATATTGTTGTCATCTTCATTATCATCATCATCATCATCATCATTCTTATACTTTTAACCAAAGCCAGCCATAGTTTGTCAAAGATTATCATCCCCAAATCGTAAATATGCAATTTCTCTTTATAAGAAAATTGAAGTCCCACTTTTCAACTTAATTTGAACATACACAAAGCTCTTCAAATAAATTTATGCACCCAAATAGATTAATTCTCAAAAGTTTTTTCCCCTAATTTTACTAGAAGCACCAGAATAATACGTTTTGTGCTCTACTTTCAGGTGACTAATGTTGACATAATAAAGCCCAGGCCCGAAATGGTAAATAGTCTTTCTTTCTTAATCCCTTGGTATTTCTGGAGCCTATAGTAGTCATCACTAAGCAGCCACAAAACATTCCCCTCCACCTAGATATAACTAATACACCAGGAAGCTTTCCCTCCCACCAGGAGAAACCAGACATGCTTTTAAACTTCTCAACATGGAGCTTTAGGCATCCACTCCCAATAGATGGATCCTAGTTGGCTTATGACCTGATTGCAAGATTGTCTTTCCTTCCACGGGCCTTCAGGCAGCAACATTCTCTCTTTCTTTGTTGACATCTTTATCTCTTTATCTCCTCTGATCATCGTTCTTTTTTTTTCCTTCTTTTTTTTTTTTTGCAATAATTAATTTTATGTATTAATCGTTCTTTTTGTGATGATGCAAACAAAGAGTATTTTTCCTTTTTATAAAAAAAAAGCACAATGCAGAAAGAAGGCAATGGAGGACCACGATGACCATGCAATGCAGTAAAAAGGGCAAAATACTAATAATTCAGAGTCCCAGAATATGGTCTAGCCTCTCACACTAACTAACTATACTTTAGGCTACTTTGGGTAAATGACTTAATTTTGTTGGGCTTAAGTTTTCTTATTTGAAAATGAGGATTAGAATATCTTCTCCATGCACATATCAGAATTTTGTAAATATCAAGATAAAATGAAATAATGAATGCAAAACCCTTCGATAAGAAAAACACTCGAGTGCCATATTATGAAATTATCCTTTCGTTGGAGCAGAGCACCCATTAATCCAATCTTGCCACATTCCATTTCCAAGGGGGTTTCTTGAACATAAATCTCTGTCACCCTACCACACTGAACACAAGAAATTGGATTAGAAGTGAACACCTGACTCTTAGTCACCAATTCATGGTGGCCTGTGGTAGTTCCAAGGGGAACTCAGACTTAGACTGAGTAATAACTGGCCAAATAGAAAAGTCTCACCTTAACTAGCCACTGACTAGCCATAGGACCAAGCAACTCTTTTTTTTTCAGAGTTTGGATTTAAGCCTTGCATAGATATTCAAACAGTTAACAGTGGGATCAGAGGCCGAAAGACAGATGGAAAGATGGGCTTGATTTTTCTAAAAGGAGATATTCAAAGAACGGAAGATTTTCCTGACTGCCTTGAAGAAGCCAACTGCCACGTCATGGAGAAGGCCACGCAGCAGGGATCTGAGGATGGCTTCCAGGTGGCCCTAGAGTGGTCCCCCGGCAACAGTTAGCAACATATCAGGGAAGATTCGCTCAGGCTCATTCAGTCTTCCTGTGTCACAAGGTTACCTCGCCCACAGCTAACCTGTATAGTAAGAAAATTCCATACGGAAACCACAGAAAATGATGGCTCTTGGAAAAAGACATTTAATGACTTCCTCGGGTAACTAGCCTCGTTACACTTCAAACTACAATGAAGCTGCCCTCCCCTGTGGTCTTTCTCTCTCTCTTCCTCTTATCCTTGCATGGAAGATATTAATATTAATAAATAATAGTCTAAATTAAAAATGTTTACCCTATGTTTTTTTCTTTTTTTTCTTTTTTGAGACAGAGTCTCACTCTGTCACCTGGGCTAGAGTGCTGTGGCATCAGCCTAGCTCACAGCAACTTCAAACTCCTGGTCTCAGGTGATCCTCCTGCCTCAGCCTCCACAGTAGCTGAAACTACAGGTGCGCTCCACCATGCTTGATAATTTTTTTTTCTATTTTTAGTTGTCCAGCTAATCCTTTCTATTTTTAGTAGAGACAAGGTCTCGCTCTTGCTGAGGCTGGTCTTGAACTCCTGACCTCAAGTGATCCTCCCTCTTTGGCCTCCCAAGTGCTAGGATTACAGGCATGAGCCACCGTGCCTGGCCTACCCTGTAGTTTTTATATCTGTAACATTATCGAGCTTTAGAAAACTCCAAGGACTCTGTACCTTCCTGCATCCTCCAGCTCTTTGGATTCTGTGAGCCCTGCCCAGTATTCCTCCCTAGGCTTCAGCTAATTCTAGCTAGATTCCTCATACTCGAAACTGAAAGAGTTCTGTCTCTTTTAAATTCGTATTATTATATAAATTTTCTAAGAAAATGATTAATATTCACATTTTAGGGAAAAAGAGACATAGTTCAATTATTTGTCAAAGGTCTCACATTAGTAGTTCTCAGATTATTTTACTCTAAATCTTATGTTCTTTTGGTCCCACTAAACTATCTCCTTCCTATATGAAATCTCCTTCCAATTTCTGTTTCCATTATCTCTTCCTCTCTCCCTCTCTTCCCACCTCCCTTCCTCACTCTATTCTTCCTTCCTCCCTCCCTTTCCTTCTTCTTTCCTTTTCAAGATATGAGTAGGAATAAATGGAAGATTTCTGTCAAAATCTTCCAATCTAGTTGAAGTGAGAAAATGGTATTTGCTCTAAGAACAAGACCACTCAGCTCACCACCTTTTCATATTCTTCAGCTGGTAAGTAGATATCATTGAGCCTCTCCAATGCCCCCATCATTGTGTTAGTAAAAAGGATCTGTAAAAAGACAATGAAAAGGGAAATGCACCAATATCTTAAAATCTATTTGGAGAGATGATACATAAACCTAGGTAAAAATAAGTGAGTATATAGCTGCATGGTTTACATGCTTGATCACAAAATAAAACAATTTCAAAGCAACTGCAAAGATAATTTTGAATGCTGATTGGGTTGGTCTAGCAGTATGTGCAAAAGAGAGTTAGAGATTTCTGTGGCTGGGAGTCATTGACGAAATGGCCTGATGACTTTTCTGTATCTTT
>RJWJ010036499.1:0-16061 GCA_004363605.1 Indri indri | reverse complement strand
CTGGCGAGTGATTCAGAAAAAGAACGCCATGCCAGGATGGAGAGCAGAGAAGGGGAGCAAGGGAGGACCCTTGCTCATGTCTCAAAGGAGCAGAGCTTTCAAGGGTTTCCTCGAAGCAGGGAGCTCTTCATACTGTGGAGGAGCAGGAAGGGTGACACCGGGGAGGGAGCCGAGACTTCACTCAGGCAGAACTCGATGCCATGCGCGTGCAAAGTGACCCCCTGTTCCTAGAAGAGCTGTCTCAGCCAGGCGCCTACCAGGTGGGGGTAGACGGAGGCAGCCCTCCGAACCCCCAGCCCCTCCCCAGGAGGCTCCCTCCTTTCCAGGGTCCGCTCCCCGGCCCTGCGCACCCTGTGCTTAGCCCTCCACGCATTCACTGTGCCGGGCCCTCTGCCGGGAACACCACTGTTTCTCACCTGCCAACATTCTGCCCTCCTTTCAAGGCCCAGCTCAGACCCCATGGCCCTGGGAAGATGCTCTGGGCTCCTCAGCTGGATGGGTCTCTCCCTCCTTGCAGCTACCTGGAACTCAGTGTCCTTTCTTCCTCCACCTATGACAGTGGGGGAGGGGGCTCCTGCACATTAGACAGTGAACTCTTAGAGGGCAGGGTCCTTCGCAGTCATGAAGGGACCCAGCTCCTACACATCCATGACCTGCTGAGTTAACAGCCAGCTCTAGTAAGCACCAACTGTGTGCAGACACTGTGCTTCCCGCCAGGCAGTGGGAAAGGGAGGAGGGGACACTAGGACCATAAAGGCCAGCCCCCCCCTCTAGGAGCTGCCCGGCAACGCAGGGATGAGTATGCTGCGTGCTAAATGAGGGTCACAGCCTATCAGGCCTCAGGGACACTGAGGACAGAGGTCACTGTGGTGGCTGGAGAGGCCAGAATGAAGAGTCTCGGGAAGGGATTACAAAGCAGAGAGGGAGGAGCTGGCCCTGCACACAGGTGGTATCCTCCCTAGGCTCACGCTCCTTTCCCTCATAGAATCTTCCAGAGAGCATGAGTCTGAGCCAGGCTTACTTCTCAGACCAGGGTGGGACAGGTGAGGTCGTGGTGCAAGAAACGGGGTGAAGAGGGCACCTCCACGCTGTGCAGGGGCCGAGGGTCCGGCAGGTGGCACTGGGGCTGCGGGATCTCCTGGCCCTGGGAGCGCCCCAGGATGTGCCAGTCACCAGCGAGGCTCCTTCTCAAACACCTCCTTCTCCGCACCTCTTCAAGGGCCAGAGTCCTTGGTTAGTCGCCAAGAAGTGAAGCCAGCCAGCCCAGAGCCTTGGGGAAGGCGCCTTGCCTTGCAGCAGGAAGAAGGTAGGGCTGCCCCTGGACAGAGGGTCGCAGGCCGAATCCTTCCCGGGGGCCTGGTGTGAGGGGGTGATCGGAGCGTGACCGTGGGAGAGCGTGGGCTCTGCCCCCTGCGAGGACTAGAGCGCAGCCAGAAGAGCAAAGGCCCCACACCTGCTTGCCCCTGGCGCTGCTGCCTGCTGGGACCCCACCGCCGCCGCTGCCAGGGCCCTCTGCTGTTGCTACGGCCTCAGGGCTCTTGCACTCCCCTTTCTGGTGGAGAACTGTGGTGCTTTTCTGCAGCCTCTCTGCAGAAGGGGCTGCCAGCATTGCCCTGCTGTGACTCGGGAAGCCTCCTCAGGAGGCAGTGGCCAGATCGCGGCCGCCTCTCCCCGCTCCTTCTCAGCTGAGTTCCTTCTGCTTCCTTTGGTGCTGTCACCGTTAACCCTGTTACCTCCTGGGTTCTTTCAAATATCACAAGCTGACAAATGTATCAAGCTGCAAAAGCTAAGAGCATTTGTCTTAGAAAGCACGGAACGGCGCTGCCGTGTAGGACGGCAGCCCTCGAGCAAGACAGTGACAACGCTGGACGCCGGGGCTGGCCCTCAGGGCCAAGAGCCTCACCGTCTAGTGAGGTGCCCCTGAAGTGCCCCGGCCGGTACTGAACTGCACAGATGGAAGCGGCAATCTATGTAGTTTCGAGAGGGTCTGGACTAAGCCCCCTCCTTTGACAAAACTGTTGAGGGGACAGTGCCTGGAGATGAACCAGCTTACGCCTCCCTTTTCTGTGACACTCAAACCACCGCGCTGCCTGCTTCAGTGAATGGAGTGGCCATATCCTCCTGTCCTATCCAGGACACTCTGCAAGTAAGGAGGCCACTGTTAATAATTATGCTGTGACAACAGATGCCAAGCCGGCAAGCCAGGAGTTGGGGACAAACTAGCAATGACCCGATGCCCACAGTCATCCTCCAGCCCCTCCAGGTCGAGCTCTGGCAACGACTCTGTGCCTCCCGCCACCTCAGGGCTTCGGCCTCTCACTGATGGCCTCAGGTGTCCCATGAACCAGGTGGACACACCCCTGTTCTCACCTCCCCTCACCTCTGCTAGGGGAATAAGGTCAGACACAAATGACAAGGGCCTCAGAAGGGGTGGGGGAGGCAGAGACAAAGGGCAGCGAGCGTTCAGAGGAAAGAAAGATCTCGAATAAACAAAGAACTCGAAGGAGTTTTTCCCCAAGACTATTCCAAGACGGAGAGGCTGGGCCACCAGGGCATTCTGGTGATTTGATTTTACATTCTGGGATTCTGGCTTTAAATCCACAATGGCATCTTTTCTTAGCCCTGGAAGGTTAAGGAAAATGCATTAGAGCAAGATTAGGTTTTCTCCCCCATTCGCAGTGTCTGGTGCACAAGGCCTGTCGAAGCACACTCCTGGTCTTCATTTATAGCTTCATCTCTTCCCCCCCTTGGCTGCTTATGCAGCAGCAGCGGCAGGGGCCTCGTTGCACAGGCAGGAGCAGTGTGTCCAGGGCCACAGACCAATTGCGTGGGTCCACCTTGGCTCCCTTTGGGGTCAAGGGCACCTGTGCATAACTGGATGTGGCAAAAGTCATAGCTGATGGACCCAGGTGGCTATCCAGACATGGTGTGGGGCTCCATGGATACTGCAGGATTTTTCACAGCCAACTTAACCAGCTGCCCAACCCTCCTGCCATCCCCAGGGCGTAAGAGAAATAAAAGGCACACCTATATGAAAAGACACACAGTGAATGGATGACTCACAGGATCCTGGATATCTGGATATAGTCAAAAGGTCTTCATTGCCTGCCAGCAAACCAGCCCGCTCCAAACCAACAACAGTCGAGAAAGACAAACCCGTCACAGCCACCTTTTTAGGGAGGAAATGGCCCGGTTCCAGGGCTCACTCTAAGAAATGCAGTGAAACTGCTGCCTGCTAAGAGACATTTTTCTTGCACTCCACTCATTCCATAGACAAAGTGTTTTATTGCAAAGTCTGCCAAAATAAACGTGCCTGCAACTCCCCCAGCCAGTGGGAACGCGCTCTGGGCTGGGAGTAAGGACATCCGCTTGCCCTGGCTGAGGCTTGCTAGCGGGGTGGCCTTGGGCAAGTTCCTCCCACTCCTCATGTGTGACATGGGGCGGGAACTGCCTACCTCCCAGGTGCTGCAAGGGCTACTCTGTGGAAGCACCCAGAATGCGGTAAAGAGCTGTACAAAGGATATAATATGATTGTTAGCGTTTACTGTACAGAAAAAAAAAATCTTGCTGTTCATAAACAAACAATTAACTGGAATCACTTGACGAATGGTTCATTAAAATTTCTGGCCAAATTAGGTTCAAAGAGGCCCTCCCTGTCCCCGCGAAGAAGGCCTGATTAATAACCATGTGGACACTGGACAATAGAGACATAGAAACGGGGTCCAGCTTGGAGTGGGACATGAGGAAGGATCTAGGAAGTTACTTTTTAAAACTAAATTCCATAAATGTTCATACACGTTTTTTTCTCTTCCTAAAAAAGAAAAGTCAGCAACTTCAAAAAAAAAAGTTCTTCCTGCTTAAAATTCCAGGTTTCCATACTCCTGGTTAAATGAGGTTGTCCTCTTCTGTTGGCCCCAGTCTGAGAGGTCCTGCCTCTACCTCCCTTCTCCTTTCTTCTGCCCTCAGCCCCCCGCCCTTGTGGACACTTTGGGCAGACTCTCCATGCGGTCAATCTCACGTCTTAAGTTTCAAAATCATTACCTCACTATTTCAGCAGAAAAAGTTCTATTTCATTGTGTCTGGTGGCAAACTTCAGTCCGGTTAATGGAGGGTTTCATACACTTTTTAAAGTAGGCCAGAACCTAATTTTCAGAATTGCATAATGAAGATCAACGGTTTATCTGACTGGTTCTATAGACGAGTCAGTAGGAAAAAAAGAAAGGTTTTCAAGAGTAATCCCTCGATGGTGAAAACACTAATGAATTGTCTTTCTCGTGGTGATTATTTTTGGTAAGGACCTGTCCGTACTGCAGGCAGTGGGTCTTTTATATGGAAGAAGAAAACATTTATCTGCATATAGTTTGCTAATGGTTTAAGTTTTTCTATAATTTCTGTTTTAACGTTAAGGTAAGATGTCTTCTTTTTACTAATCGTTGTATGTTTTTTATGACTTTTGAAAAGTTTTTTCCCCCGAACTCTCTTTTGGATTGGAAGGGGTCTCCAGAGAGGCCCCCGGTGCTAAGCCCTCCTGACCCGAGGTCTCCCAACCACATGCCCAGCCGCCCCAGGGGCCCTAGCATATACCCTGGTGCCCTTTAGCAAAAAGAGGTCATTTTGCAACACCCAGGACCTTTCCTGGGCTGACCTGCCGGCCACTGGTCTCTGGCGCTCCATTTTCACATCCCCACGGAGCCCTGCTGCTGGCTGCTGCTGGCCGCGTGGAGCAGGTGGCGAGTGGGCGTGGGAGGGTGCCACCCTCTTGCTGCCTTTTGGCACCTTTACCAGATGGTTTCCAAAGCCCCTTAGCAAGCTCTGACCCCGGCCCTTCAGTTCAGATGGTCCTCTTGGCTGTCGCTCTCCCGAGATGCCCCCTGTGCTTTCCGCACAGCCTGCCAATTCCTCACCACCTGCGCGTGCAGCCGCCCACTCGACCACGGTTCCCAGCTCTCTTTATGTTTCAATTCTCTGCGTTGGTGTCTCACCCCCAGACCACTCAGCTCCCTCCCTTGTCCCTGTCCGTATTTCTTTTTGTCCCCATGCCCATCCCGTCCCCATCCCCTCCACCCCCAAGAGCTCCCAACACTCCTCTCGGTGCAGTCCACTGGGCATCGCCATAGCCCCCGCCACAGAACGATGCCCCAGGAGAGAACATCTACAGTCTCAAGTCAACTCGCCTGACAGTTTCGTTTTCCTGCCAAACGCTCCTGGTACCTTTTATTTAATAGATTATTTGACACTATGTTATTAGGTTCCTTATAAGAGAAAAAATGTATACTTTCATTTATTTTGTTTTATTTTAGTCTTAGTTTCTATTCTAAGTCTGATAGAACACTGTTATTAGGTCCTACAGGCGAAGAAATGCTGTGTTTTCTTTGGTTTTTGGCTTCATGGTCACGAGCAAAGTCTCTAGGGTTTCCTGTTGGTTCCAAGTTCAAACGTCACAGCAAACTCCTTAGCATAGCCTGTGACATGCTCAGCTCAGTAGAGGAAGGAAGCTGACTGCAGTGCAAAGGGTCTCAGTGAAGACCAGATGTAACATTGTGTGACTCTGTAATTCCCTAACTTTTCTGTGGATTTCAGTAAGCCAAGCACATCTTTCCTTATGCCTATCAGATTGTGTCGTGCTTAACCACATAAGTGTCTATTTTTTCCTGCCCAACCTCTCCCCACCAAACCTGGATGGAAGGTTGTAGTGAACAAGGAAGGGCTAAAGTCCCCCATATTGGAAAGACCAGCAAAAGACTTCAAGAAATGTCCTTTCCTTTTGTGGGGGAATCCACTTGGTTTCCCTTCAGTGCACGGGTTGTCGGAATCTGGGGCTAGGTCCCCGATAAGTGATGAGACATTCAGAGAAACACAGTGCCTTGTATTTGTGGCAGAAAATAGAATAATCTTTTTTTAAACCAAGTCCTTGGTTTATGGCTTAGCCAAAAATAAGCAAGCCAGCTCCATGGCCATCCAAGACCCCCAGTACTCCCCATGAACGATCAGGAGTCCTGTCACTATCGCTAGTAGAGTTCACTATACATGCTCTAGAATGATCCCTGTAAAATGTAAATCTCTAAGCGGTTCTGTTGCCAAAAGAGTTTATAAAGACTAGGTTTAAGAGAAAGTGAGCACCTGTGGTTTGTGTAGTGTTGCCAAGGGTTCATGCAGGATGGAGTGGTGTCTCTGGGCATATGAGTGTGCAGGGACCATGTTAAAACGTGTCCCACAAGCCCTCGCCCAGCAGGGATAGAGGCAGAACACAGCCATGTTCTACTATGCTAATTGGCCAAGAAGCATGCTGCTTCCTGCCACACAAACTCAGAGGAACTGGCTGGTTCTATGCTGGGCACGGTCTCCAGTCCCCCTCCTGTACAGTAACTTAACCATTAACCAAGGGTGTCCCCAACTGGACGGGGGCCCTGAAGGAAGTCTGGTTTCTTCAGTTGTTTGCCACTCCTGTGGCAGCGTCCTGAGGCACTCACACAAGGTTCTTCGAATGCACGTGGTGCTCACGGCTCTCAGCCTCACACTCAGCCTCTTGGTACTGAGCAAAGACACCCCTCCCGGGCAGTATCCCTGTGCCCCAGACCCCAGCTTTTCTCCAACAACCTGCAGCTCCTTTAATCTGTTACACCACCAAGCCTAACAGACCAGCCTTCAGTCTGGACTCCATGGAGCACAAAGGCATCCATGGCCTCTTTGATTAATGATCTAAGAAAGAGCCCAAGGAATTTTAATTACTCCATAAGTTTGAGAGCTTTCTCTATAGGAAAGATTATAGGATCTCATATCATATTTCAGTGATTCAGTAAAAATACCAATTTATCAGGAAAACAATACTAAGGGGAAGGGGCCCACTTTCCTCATTCACAACACTTTCTTCCTTCCCAAGAAACGTTGCAGACTCCACAGCAGCCCAGGCCACTCTTACCGATCTTTACTGAAGCAATTGGATTTTATGCATTTGATACCTTAACTCTCTCATTTAACCTTTTTTCTTGTTACTTGGTGCATTTGGTGTACAATATTTAATTGTACAGTATTTTATTTTCGCGATGAACTTAATTATAGAAGAGTTTCTTTTGCTTCTTGCAGCCTTCAGATAATTTCTAAAATGTTTAAACCTTCGCACCCATTTTATATATGTTGTGCTGTTGCTGACTTCATATACGTAAATACCTTTTGACATATCATGGTGTTTTAAGCTCCGTCTCTTTTTTATTGTGATCATTATCACTATGATTTTATTATCATTCTCAATTTTGGGAATTTTTCTGGTGCACTCAATTTATTTTTGTAATCGCCTTGGATATTTTGAAAGTCTGTTAGTTATTTGTGTAAGTAGACATAGGAAAGTGCTTTGCTTAAGCAGTAAGCTCTTAGACAGTTAGATATTGACCTTAAAAGATCGCTCCTTTTAAGTGCTACCTATAGGGTTTTCTTCCCATTATCAGGTGCTATTTCAACACACTTGTTTCTCTGCTGGATTATTCTGTCCTTTCCATTTCTGACTTTCATTTTTAATTGTTAATGATTCGGTTTGCCAATGCCTGAATAGACCAGGTCAAAGATAGAAATTTCCCTTGATGGTAGCATCTTCTCTCCATTTCTCTAACTTCCAGGCTAAAAATGAACAGCAGGAAAAACACCCCAAGTGGCCAGGGTTTGCCTAAGAACCTACTGAGCAGATGGCTTCATGAATGGCTCCTGGAGTGTTTTGGGAGTAGGGGGACAGACCCCTGCCCCCGCCAGCTGACCCACAACCTCATCTGTTTGACATCCCTTGCTTCCCACTTCCCCCCTCTAGGTAGGCGTCGACCTGGAATTCTAGAAGTATTCAGTGACCCAGGCCCTGCTTGCCAATAAGGCAGCATGCACAGAGGTGGGAAGTGTGGTCTCAGTTCAGAAGAGACTTTCCTCCCTGACCTGCACAACTCCATTCTGGGCAGTGTGACACCAGTGTAAGGTCCCTGCATGGGGAGACAGAAGACTCAGGTTCTGGTTCTGGTTCAGCCACCATGCACTAAGTGACAGCCTTTCTGGGCCTTGGTCCTACAAAGTGCAGGGCTGGACACTCATTGCAAATAAAATATTCTGTATGGAAAGACTTAACTAAACATATATGCCTATTCCTTGAAATGTGGCTTTGCTACTGCCCGGATGGGGAGGATTTTAGCAAATGACTACAACTGCTCTTTTAAGAGGTCCTACCCACGGGAACCACACAGGGGCCAATGATGGGAGCCATGATAAGGGAATACATATCCTGGAGATCAAAGGCGAACCCGAGAGGGTGATGTAGGAAGATCAATTACTAGTTACTCTAAATAAAGGCTCTTTTGGAGAAGCCATCAAAATAAAGAGATGAAACAGTAACTGGCTGAATTAGCAAAATGGTTAAACAATGTGTTCTGCACTTCAACTTTTTATAAGGGAAAAAAAATAGCCAGAAAATTCCTGGTTGAAATTATGGTCCTTGCTGTCTATGTTGTCCTAGAGTTTTATATGCTATTTTGTACTTATTCTCTATGATGTAAATACTTTCCGTTGTAAAAAAAAGAAAATGTAAATATTAAGTATATATTTTGTTTCTGTCTTTTCTAAAATGGAAATTGACCCAAGTAATAAATTAAAAATCATCTATATCTCGTTTTTCGGCTTTGGTTTTTGGTTTTTTAGAAATCACATTCAATTTCTACTAAGGATTTTTACTGTCCTTCAGAAGAGAAGGAGTTTCATGATTAAAGGGAGGCTTCATTCCTGACTAATGGAAGTAAGATGGGGCCGCACAAAGAGGAAAAGATGAGGGACCGAAGAGTGAGTTTTAGCTCTGACTCTTTCGCTAGCAGATGTGGGACCCTGACTAAGCCACTTAACCTCTCGGAGCTTCACTAAAACTGAAAACAGCTGCCATCATTTTTGAAAAACTCAGTAAGGTAATAGATGCAAAAGACATTGAAAGTAAAAAGTTGTACCGAAAGACATGGAATTACTCAGGCTTAGCTGTCACTGTGTCCTTTGGTTAGGGGATGGGCATGTTATAAATATGGGAGATTTCTATTTCATATTTTATTTTGCTTGATTTCTATTTTGGGACAAAACCAAAAAGAAATTGAATGGAAGTTAACTTCTCTTGTTGGTACTTCAAAAGACCCATGATTAACAATCATAGTTATTTTATGAGCTTGAAAATAATTTGGGGAAGAAATAAGTTTCAACAATTTTTAACAAAATACGTAAGTTCAAATACGTTCTTGTTTAAACCAAAATTTCTTCATTAGTTTCTAACATCCCACGAAGAAGGCTTTTACCAAGGTGGAAATATAATCAAATGGCATGGAACTGACAATTCATCCAAAGAGGGAAGGAATCCCCAGGAATGTTCTAGGCAAACTCTACTTTGGATCTAAGGAACTCCTGTATATGACTACATCAGACTAAGAAGTACCTTCTTATCCTTTGTGAATGACCAAGCTGAAGTAGTACAATGCAAAAGAAAGCCATGATGATCGGTAGGTTGCTTCTCGCTTCAACAGACCACAAGGCTTGACCTTGGACGCTTCAGAGCAGAAAGAAGCTTTCAAGATCATCTGCACCCCTCTCATCTTCTTCATGAGACATTGAGAATTTGCATGACTCACCCCAAAGTCACCCAACATCGTGTTCCCTCCAGCTCATGAGAAAAACAGCTGGGAATAAAGGGGACCATCCTGGCCCTTCCCTAGAGTTGTGGTCCCATCTGCTCTGCTGCAGCTCAGGATGCAGGACGTGGAGGGCTGATGGAAGGGAACTTGTGCTTTCATCTGTCAGTCACCTCAGGGCCCTCCATCTTCTCCTAGGCCATCAGAAATGCAATCATGGCATTGCGCAGTTTGGGAACCTTGGGGGAGGAGGGGTGTCATGAAAGTAAAGCCTTCCACCTCTCCCCTTTTCTGCAAACAGGGTGGTGCTGGGACCCTGGAGAAGTGGGTTCCAGATCTGAATCTTCCATTAGGTGTGACCACGAGCCCTTCCTGTTCTGAGGGTGAAGCCTATAAAAACATCATATCCGGTTTCTCTTTCCTCAAGAATTTCCTTGACACAGAATTGGTCAACCAAAGAGGTACCTTAGATTTCAGCCGTGTTTTGTTTTAAATGACTGATGTTTAAAAGTTCTAGTCAAAAAGTCTCCAGAGAACTGATCTAGGTAACCAAACCTTGGAAAGACAGAGAAAAAGAGTGGCTGAATCTTCCCACAAGCAATCAGGCTGCAGGAGGATTTTGTGTTAAAAAGATAATGTGCAGAAAAAGGTAAAATCATACTGTCATATACATATAAAAATGAACACATGGTAAAGACTTTATGTGACTCATATGATGAGGGAACCAGACAGATGTTTTACCGTCCAAAGGACAAGTCAAAAAAAAAAGCACAAATTTATAAGGAGCAAAGGAAGGTTGAGATGAGCTGTAAATGGAAACAAAGTCAATTATCACTATCAGACAGGACAGGATTTATGCATCTACCAGTTACCTACAAGTGACAAAGGGCTACAAACCAGCTCAGGCAATGCACAGGTATAGGATGTGCTAACCCGGAAGAGTGTGCTATAGATCAGGCATAGTTTTCCATTGAAACACAGATTTTTTTTCCTACAATTACAAAGTAATGCTCTGCTTTATTTAATACCCAGACCTATTTCACAGACATTAAAACACATTATCATTTTCAACTCATACATTATGCTGGTAAGTGTGTAATCAGAAAAGCCCTGGGGCAGATACTGATGGAGGCTTGTATTGAGTGTTAGCCTTCTGACCTCTGAATTCTCTGAGCACTTCCTCTCTCTCCACTCTAACTCCACCCCACTCCCACCCCCGCTTAGCTTGGGGCTAGGAACTCTTGACACAAATAACTAACTCTGCAGAGCTGATCAAAAGCAGATGTAGCAAAGGATGTTGACCCCAGATTTCATAGCACTCATCACTGGGTGGGCAATAAATCTCGAAGTTTATATGGCTGGAGTCTTTCCTCTGAATTAAAGACCCTTAATCCTTCACATTTGTGGCTGTTAACTGGGAGGAACCTCTTTACTACTGGCCCCTTAATTCAATGTGCTGACAGTTAAGATGCTCTTAGAATAATGAATTGCAATCTCTCTTTTGACCTCATAGAGCCCATCCAGGGGTGCTTCATGCATATCATCCACTTGGTCCTTTTAATTGGGCTGGCAGAATCACAGCGTCTTAGTCCTGGAGACATGAACTCTGTCCACCACCCCGCTTTTCAGTATTAATTTTATTAATGTGTCCATTGTATTCTTGCCATTGCTAAAGAGTGGTTTCCTTGGCATTGCTAGATCATTTCGAGTTTAAATAATAAATCAGAATATTAATTCAAGATGTGGCTGTGGCACTAACAAGTTATTTGCCTTCACCAGCCCTCCCCCTCCTAAGGCCTCTACCTCGTCATAAAAGTGAAGACACTGAACTCTGAATCTCTTCTGATTCTATAGTGGTTTATATTGATAACTGGAGATATACTGTGGCCACTGGCATCTTTAACATGATGTGACTGTAATTGCTGTTGACAGCTGTAAGTGTGGTTGAAAAAAGGCAGTGTCCAACCTCTCAGAAATCAGATTTGTTATGTGGGAATCAGAGAGAGATGGGTTTGGCTAGCTCCCACCACCTAGAGATCTCTTTCCTAGCTCACGCTTCGTTTGAGAAAGAAGTAAATTCCTCCAAAAGGACCTGTTAAATGGCATCTCCAAGGATTCTGAGCTTGAACGGGCCTTGAGGAGTTTGGGTATTGGATATTCCAAAAGTGGATTGTTTATCTCCCTGGCTTTTGAAGAGTGAGGATGGGTTATGCTAAGTTAAATACACTCTTGTTCCGTCCCTCTGCCTCCAAATTCTTACTGGAACATTGGATGTCAAAATACAATGTAATAGAGGGAGATTCAACAAAAACACTAGCCTGTACTCTTCAAAAATATCAATGTCATAAAAGACCAAGAAAGACTGAGGAACTGATTCAGATTAACAAAGAGTGAAGATCAAAGAGACAGGAAAATTAAATAGATCTTGGGCCAGAAAAAATGCTAAGAAGTTCATTACAGAGCGTTTGGCAACATTTGAATACAGTCTAAAATTATGTAAGTGAATATTCTTGCCCTTAGAAAATACTCACTGAGATATTTAGAAGTAAAGGAGAAAGACGTCTACAACTTGCTTTCAAAGAGTTCAGGAAAAAAAATAGAAAGAGATAAAGAAAAAATAAAATAATAAAACAAATGTGGGAAATAATACAACAAATGTGGGTAAATCTGGGTGAAGGGTCTGCAGTTCTTTATACTGTAGTAACTTTGCCTTGTGTTTGGAATTATTTCAAAAAATATACTAAAAAGGAGATAATGTAGAAATAATTTTGAAGTTCTAAGACAGAATAATTTTGAACCTAATTTCTATATCCAAACTATTTGTCAAGTATTAGGACAGAATAAAGACATGTTCATATGGCAGGAGTTAGAATATTTCTTAGACCATAAACTTCTCATTGAAATTAATACTAGAACATTTACTCCAGCAAAAAGGAAGACATGGGACACAAGAAAGTATCATATGCATAGACATTAATAAAATACATCGTTAAGCCCAAATAATTAATGCTGTTGTTTTACTGATAGAATCTAGAACACACAAAAATCCCAGATAGCTTCAGTAAGAAAAGTGGCAGAGACATCACTAATGAAGATTATGGCTGAAGAAACTGCAGAGACCACAGTACTGAGTCTATCCAGAAGCAAAGCCAATGTTCCGTACCCAATTCACACCCTAAAACCTACTAACAGGGAAGAGTCTATCCCTGCAAAAGCTACTCCATAAAATTGGAAAAAGCAACTGTTCCACTACATGTGCAGATATCAACATAAGGACACAAGAAACATGAAAAGGAATGGAAACATGACACTGCAAAAGAACAATATAATTTTCCAGTAACAGACTGCAAAGAAAAGAATATTTACAATATACCTCAACAGGAATTCAAAATAATGATCCTAAGGAAACTCAGCAAGATACAACGCAATACAGACAAACAATTCAATAAAATCAGGAAGGCAATTCATGACCTGAATGAGAAATTCAACATCGAGACAGCTATCCTTAAAAAGAACCAAACAGAAATCTTGGAGCTAAAGATTCAATGAATGAAATAAAAAATAAAATTGACATGTTCAACAGCAGACTAGATCAAGAAGGAAAAAAGAATTTTTGGCAGCTGTTGCAGTACATTGAGCTCCATAGAGACAGTGCCAGGGCAAGTGAGGGCTGGACGGGCACTGGGCGACCCTGTGCCTCACTGAGGAAAAATAACTAAACATGGGCAAAAGAGACCCTAAGAAGCCGAGAGGCAAAATGTCCATGGGCACTCTTCGCGCAAA
This sequence comes from Indri indri, assembly GCA_004363605.1. Taxonomy (NCBI): domain Eukaryota; kingdom Metazoa; phylum Chordata; class Mammalia; order Primates; family Indriidae; genus Indri; species Indri indri. The sequence continues at coordinate 2,649 of RJWJ010036499.1, read as the reverse complement.
CTTGTCAGGAGGAGCACAAGGAGAAGCACCCAGATGCTTCGGTCAACTTCTCGGAGTTTCTAAGAAGTGCTCAGAGAGGTGGGAGACCATGTCTGCTAAATAGAAAGGAAAGGCCGGGCGCGGTGGCTCACGCCTGTAATCCTAGCACTCTGGGAGGCCGAGGCGGGCGGATTGTTTGAGCTCAGGAGTTCGAAACCAGCCTGAGCAAGAGCGAGACCCCGTCTCTACCAAAAATAGAAAGAAATTAATTGGACAGCTAAAAATATATATAGAAAAAATTAGCCGGGCATGGTGGTGCATGTCTGTAGTCCCAGCTACTCGGGAGGCTGAGAGAGTAGGATCGCTTGAGCCCAGGAGTTTGAGGTTGCTGTGAGCTAGGCTGATGCCACAGCACTTGCCCCAGGCAAGAGAGTGAGACACTGTCTCAAAAAAAAAAAAAAAAAAAGAGAAAGGAAAGTTTGAAGATACAGCAAAGGCGGACAGGGCACATCATGAAAGAGAAATGAAAACCTATATCCCTCCTAAAGGCGAAACCAAAAAGAAGTCCGAGGATCCTAATGCACCCAAGAGGCCTCCTTCAGACTTTTTCTTGTTCTGTGCTGAGTATAGCCCTAAAATCAAAGAACATCCTGGCCTATCAATTGGTGATGTTGCAAAGAAACTGGAAGAGATGCGAAATGACACTGCTGCGATGACAAGCAGCCTTATGAAAAGAAGGCTGCAAAGCTGAAGGAAAAGTACGGAAAGGATATTGCTGCATATCGAGCTAAAGGAAAGCCTGATGCAGCAAAAAAGGGAGTCATCAAGGCTGAAAAAGGCAAGAAAAAGAAAGAAGAGGAGGCTGATGAAAAAGATGAAGATGATGATGATGAATAAGTTGGTTCTAGTGCAGTTTTTTTTCTTGTCTATAAAGCATTTAATCTCCCCGTACACAAGTCACTCCTTTTAAAGAAAAACAATTGAAATGTAAGGCTGTGTAAGATTTGTTTTTAAACCGTACCATGTCTTTTTTTGTATAGTTAATGCCCTACCGAATGTGTCTTTACATAGCCCTGTCCTGGTGGCATTTCCAATAGCCACTAACCTTGCCTGGTACAGTATGGAGGTTGTAAATTGGCATGGAAATTTAAAGCAGGCTCTTGTTGGTGCACAGCACAAATTAGTTATATATGGGGATGGTAGTTTTTTTTATCTTTAGTTATCTCTGATGTAGCTTATACAAAATAATTTTTGTTCTGTTAACTGAATACCACTCTGTAATTACAAAAAAAAAAAGTTGCAGCTGTTTTGTTGACATTCTGAATGCTTCTAAGTAAATATAATTTTTTTATTAGAAAAAAGAATTTTTGAACTTGTAGACAGGTCTTTTGAAATAACCTCATCAGAGAAAAAATAATAATAAAAATGAATGAAGAAAGCCTATTGAACTTATAGGACACCATTAAGCAAAAAAAAAAAAAAAGTATTGTAGAGTTGTCACAGAGGAAAGGGAGAAAGGCACAAAAATACCTATTTAATAAAATAATAGCTTCATAAGTCTTGGGAAAGATAAGGACATCCAGATCCAAAAAGCTCAAAACACCCAACTAGATTCAACCCAAAAAGGTCCTCTCCAAGGCACATTATAATCAAACTGTCAAAAGTCAAAGACGAAGAGAGAATTCCTAAAGCTACAGGAGGAAAGCATTAAGTCACATATAATGGAATCTCCATTAGACTATTAACAGATTTCTCAGCAGAAACCTTGCAGACTAGGAGAGAATGGGATGATATATTTAAAGTGCTGAAAGAAAAGAACTGTCAAGCAAGATTACTATCAATATATACAGCAAATATAATGCAAATAACATAGAAGAAATGGATAAATTCCTGGATACATACAACCTGCCAAGATTAAATAATGAAGAAATGGAAAATTTGAACAGACCAATAATGAGTGAGGAAATTGAATTAGTAATAAAAAGTCTTTCATCACAGAAAAGCTCAGAACCTGATGGCTTCACTGCTGAATTCTACCAAACGTGTAAAGAATTAATACCAAATCCTCCTCAAACTATTCCAGAAAATTGAAGAGGAGAGAATAGTTCCAAACTCATTTTATAAGGCCAGCATCACCCTGATTCCAAAACAGACAAGAACACAACAAAAAAAGAAAACTGGAGGCCAGCACCCCTGATAAACAGAGATACAGAAAGTCTTAAGAAGATACTAGCAAGTGGAATTCAACAGCACATTAAAAAGATCATTCACTATGAGTCAAGCAGGATTCATCTCCAGGATGAAAGGATGATTCAACATACACAAATCAATAAATACGATACACCACATCAACAGAAAGAAAGACAAAAACCTTATGATCATTTCAATAGATGCAAAAAAAAAAAAGCATTTGACAAAATACAACATCCCTTCATGATAAAAACTTTCAGCAAATTAAGTATGGAAGGTAGGTACCTCAACACAATAAAGGCCATATATAACAAACCCACAGCCAACATCATACCAAATGGGGAAAAGCTGAAAACATTTCCTCTAAGATGAGAAATAAGGCAAAGATACCCACTTTAATCACTTCTATTCAATATAGTACTTGAAGTTCTAGCTTGTTCTTAGACAAGAGAAAGAAATAAAAGGCATCAAATTGGAAAG
>RJWJ010036498.1:0-16060 GCA_004363605.1 Indri indri | reverse complement strand
TCTTCTCCCTGCATAAACAAGATTCTCACTACCTATGATCCAATGGAACACATTCCATAAATTACCCTTTATCAATCACTATCTTAGGCTTTGCCTTTTATGCCCTACCTCTGAATCACCCAATTTCAGGAGATGAGATCCCTTATCTGTTGCTTCCTAGGAAGGAAGAGAGGGACAGAGAGGGGCAGAGACAGAGATGAGTGAGGAGAGAAAAAGGGGGAAGGGGAAGGAAGAGCCTCCTACATTTGAGCCCAGTCTTTCTTGTTCTCTGCAATCTTTTTCTCTGTCATCTTTTAGTTATTTTTAAATTCTAACTTTCTCATACAGACTATACCCTTACACTGTTTCTTCTAGAGTCTATTTTAACTCTCCTCTTAATGACACCTGGATTCTTTCCTACTATACTTTAAAAATAATAATCTTCTCTGTTGGTACCTACGGAACTGTTGGGTCTTTATCTTTTTTGTTCTTTTTTTTTAGATTTTGTTATGGAGCCTTGTATTAGTTTCTGATACTACAGAACAAACTACAACAAACTTAGTGGCTTAAATCAACACGATTCTTCACTGTCTGCAAGTCAGAAGTCCAGGCCAGATTCTCAGCTCAGAGTTTGAGCTAAAATCAAGGCATTAGCTAGGGTTGCTGTTTTCATCTATGTGCTGAGGGTCTCTCACAAGCTCATTGGTGGTTGGCAGAATTTATGTTCTTGTGGTTGTAGGAATGAAGTCCCCGTTGCTACGCTAGTGGTGAGCCAGGGGTTGCTGTTCTCAGATCCTTGCCTCATCCAGTTTTAAATGGCTCATGTGATTAGGTCAGGCCTAACTTATCTCCCTGTCTTAAGGTCAACTGTGCCATATAACAACTTAATTAGAGGAGTAAAAGCCATTGTAACCACAGTCCTGAGAATTACGCAGGGAAATCTTGGGGGACATCTTAGAATTCTGCCTACCACAGACGTGGCAAGTCCAAAAAGAAACTTTAGTTTTCTTATGAAATTTTTTGAGTCCAGTCAAACTCAGATATACATCCTCAAGCAGTCTTTTTTCTCTTACCTCTTTGCAAGTCATAGCCCAACTTAGGAAGGACCTGCACATCTAGTTGCTAGGGCAAGAATCACTAAAAATAAGACATTCTTGTACTGCTTCCTCTACTCTCTCCTGGCTTTGCTTTAACAGTGCTTGTTTAGTGTCTTCTTTTTTATTTATTTATATATGTGCATGTATATATAAACTAATATATGTACATAATTTTAAAAATCAAATATTACTTCGAAGCTTATAATGAAAACTGCCAATCCTTGGTCCTACACTTGCCTCACCCTTGAATCTCTCTGCAGAGAGAGCGGCTTTTAGCTGGTTTGTGAGTATGTGTGCGTGCGCACGCGCGCGCGTGTGTGTGTGTGTAAGAAAGAGAGCAAGATCAATACTTCCATATTTTTTTGAAATTAAAAACATTATGTATTATAATAATTTATGTATTAGGATATTAAGGTCCAAGTCTCTTATACCTCCCCCAACATACATGCCTCCCATCCCCTACTTCCTCAACATACCTATATAGCAATGCTTTTTGGAAAATTTTTGGTAAAAAATTTTTAAAAGATTTTATTTTTAATTGGCAAATAATTGTATATATTTATGAGATACAACGTAAGCTTTCAATACATGTATACATTGTAGAATGAACAAAGCATGCTAATTGGCATATCTTTTACCTCAAATAATATGTTAAATCAATATTTGTTATCCATATTAATATAACTAGGTGAATGAAATTTATTATGAACCAAAAGGTACACTAGTATTATATGTCTTTTCTTATAAAATTCCTGTTTTTCTTGGCTGTAATTATCTTTTTTTATGTTTCCTTAGTTTTCTATGTATTTATCACCAATTTATCCCCAAACTCTTAAACAGAACTCCAAGACTCATTGCCATCTGGTCAAACAACTTGAGAATTTTTTTTTCCCCTTTTAAAATATCCACGCTGGAGTCCTCCAATATCCTGTTGAGATTGCTTTTTCTTCTAGCCTTCCACACAGTCATTATCCTGGGAGTCTCCTTCAAAATCATGTAATAAATGATGCTATTTCCCTTCTCTTCTTTGTTGGGTCCCCCCTTTCTGAGAGCAATGTCCAGAGAGTGTTCGTTAAAATTTCTAGATTATTGGGGCCAACCATGGTGGCTCACTTCCTGTAATCCCAGTATTTTAGGAGGCTGAGGCAGGAGGATCACTTGAGTCTAGGAGTTTGAGCCCAGCCTTTGAACAACATAGGAAGATCCCATCTCTACAAAAAATTTTTAAATTAGCCAGGTGTGTTGGCACACATCTGTAGTCCTAGCTACTCCAGAGGCTGAGGCAGGAGGATCACTTGAGTCCAGGAGTTCAAGGCTGTAGTGAGCTATGATCAGGCCAAAAAAAATTATTATAAATTTTTAAAGATATTGCTTCATTGTCTTCCAGTCTCCAATTTTGCAACTGAGAAATCCAATGCCATTGTGACCTTCATCCTCTATATGAAATTCTATTTTGTTTGTCTGATTGCTAGACTGACTTCTCTTGAAGCTTTTGGGACCTTCTATTTATCTCTAATATTCTAAGAATTCACAACGTTGAACCTTGTTATTCATTGTGCTAGGCATTTAGCTGGCCCTTCTAATTCTAGAAATGAATTATACTTTTCCCTTTACTTCCAGGAAATATTTTTTAAAATTTTACTTATGTATTTATGATTTAACATAATTTTTATCATTAGTCAGATGGCAATTTATTCTAATCCAAATCCTTATGCACACGATGCTGGGAAATGAATTCATACTCTGCCTATGCGTTGCCCTGTTGAGAAGGAACAATATGCTCAAGCACAGAAGAATTTCATATTTCCTGGCTTCCTTTTCGATCCTAAGAGCTTAAGATGTTTGGCACTTGGTGCCACCAATACCACATGCCTGGCATTGCACCAATGGACAGCAAATGGATGTTCAATTGAGTGCTCAGAATCCTTCCTAATAAGCTGCTCCGGGATATTCTTAGCCTCAGCCCCACAGGCCACAAGTGTTGGCAGGGGGCATGTGCTGAAACAGCTTCCCATGGGACCCCACATCCCTGAGTTTGCTGACCTGAGCCATTCTTCCTGGCACCAGAGAGTGCCATCATCTTGGGGCCTTTGTATAACTTTTTTTAAATATATTTTTTCTCTTAATCTTAACTAAACTTCTGTTTATATCTCAAGGTGTTGATCTAACTATATTTTTTCAAATAATCTTATGATTTTGGTGACATTTAAATTCATATATAAAAGTTTTATTTTTTCTTGGAATTGTACTGTTGCTTTTATTAATTGTTTTTAATTTCAGAATATTATGGGGGTACAAACATTTTGGTTACATATACTGCCTTTGCACTGCCCAAACCAGAGCTACAAGCATGCCCATCCCTCAGACAGTGCACTCGCACCCAGTATTTGTGAATTTAACCATCCCCTTCACCCCACCTCCCACCTGCCTGGCAACCAATGAATATTACTTCCATGTGCGCACATAAATGTTGATCACTTAGTACCAATTTGATGGTGAGTACATGTGGTGCTTGTTTTTCCATTCTTGTGATACTTCACTTCAAAGAATGGGCTCTAGCTCCATCCAGGATAATACAAAAGGTGCTAGTTTACCACTGTTTTTTGTAATTGAGTAGTACTCCATGGTATACATCTAACACATTTTATTAATCCACTCAATGTGTTGATGGACGCTTGGGTCATTTTCACATCTCTGCAATTATGAATTACATTGCTATAAATATTCAAGTGTGGATGTTTTCATTATAGAATGACTTTTTTTCCTTTGAGTATATGCCCAGTAATGGTATTGCTGCATCAAATGGTAGTTCTTCTTTTAGTTTTTTGAGGTATCTCCATATTACTTTCCATAGATGTACTAATTTACAGTCCCACCAGCAGTTCATGAGTGTTCCTATCTCTCATCATCCACACGAACATTTGTTGCTTTGCAACTTTTTGATAAAAGCTGTTCCCCCTGGAGTTAGGTGATATCTCATTGTGGTTTTGATTTGCATTTCCCTGATGATTAGAGATGTTGAGCAGTTTTTTGTTCTAAATAAATTTATTTGGAATGTATGAATGAATGAAATTATTTATGTATGTATGTATGTCGCCCTGAGTTGCTTTTTTTGGGGGGGTGACCACAGAATGTACAAGTGAGGAAATGAGAGAGACTCGGAAGGTTTATTAAAAAAAATTTAAAAAAGAGTCACACAAATGCAGGCAGGACCTGTGTGGGCAAGTGAGATACAATCCCACTTAAAATCCTCTGAGGACCATAATCACTAGATCTCAGAATTCTTCCAGTGAGGGGCAAGGAAGTTGGGGATTTTATCCATTGAGTCCCATCCCTCACTGGACAAGTATTGCCACTGGGGGTGTTAAATTCCTGGCACTCTTAGGATGCCTTATGAACAGGCTGAGAAAGTTCCTGTGGTTCCAGAGAAAACCATGAAGCAAGGTGGGCAAAGGTGAGAGACAAGAGTGTTAGTGGTAGGAAGCTGTCAGCAGGTGTGGGACATGGTCACTGCAGCTGTGGTGAACTTTGCAACAGGCCAAGGGGACACAAGGCACTAGCAGGTTTCTGCTGCACATGGCATCAGCATTAGTAGTATCTGCCACACAGGGCTACGGCAGGCACCTTCTCATTGTACCCCACTAGTATAATATGTGAACATCTTATTTTTAACTCTATAATATTTACCATTAATATTTAAAAATATTGGCTGTATACATTGCCCAATTGTCATCAATAAAACATCAACCTTGGATTTAAAAGAATACAACCAAAGTATGTAGGAAGCATAAGTGAACTCTGTCCACCTTGCTCTCTGCTGCACCTCCTTTTTTTGGAAAAAGGAGAGACTATAACCTGGATTCTTAAACCATTTACTATCAGTATTATTTTAAAATATTTAGCTTCCTTTTCCATAATTATTTGTAATATGTGCACCATGTTAAATAATCATAATTATAGCAATTCAACCTAATTCATTATTCTTTATTTTAATTAGTTCTCAGTTGGTAACAATGTACCTTCAAACATTTATTGTCATATAGTGTTTACAAGTGACCTTTTATGTTTTCACATATAAATAACATTTACTACATTTTTGTTGTTCACAGCACTATTCCTTTATATTTACATATTACTTGATATCTCTCATATTTCAAAATAGTTATTAGACCAAATCTACAACTCTGCTTTTCCTTCCTTGATTTTTTCCTACATGGGTATATTTTCTTAAAAATCAGAAATCTAAAAATTTCAGTGAAATAGTACAAGACATAAATACCTTTTTTAAAAAATCAGTATTGATTACCATGTGATGAACTGCTTTATAATTCAGAGTCATTTGATTTTGTTTGTTTTAATCTCTGGAAAGTTTTCTTTTAGTTTGTCTTTCTGTATTGTTTCTGGTTTTTTTTTTTTTTGCCTTTTCTTCATAATAAAATAATTATTCATATTTTAGATCTTTATTATCTGCTTCTCCTCAGCCTATCCTCTGCTTATTTTACCTTTCTATTTCTTTCTTTATTCATTTTCTGAAAGCTTATTAAGCTTTTTTTCACATGTAACTTGTCTCATTTTCTTATTTTTCTTGTTTCTTTTCAGCCTTTAATTCTGCTATTATAATTTTGCTATTGTTCTTGTTATTCTTTGTTATTCTTTTCTTAACTCTGGCTCATTTTTTCTTTTTTCGATCTGGTTCTGAGTTCTTTCATAGTCAATATTCCTTTGATTTAAATTAAGGCATGACATAAAATTTCTTTAAAAATATCTCACTCCAGTAATTTTTCTTCTCAAAACTATTCTCTTCCTCTACCTCAGACATTACATTTATCTTTTACATAGTAGATTCTGTTCAGTGTTGTTTTGCTTACACATAATGGAAGAGAAAGCACATTCTAGACTTACAGTTACAAAAATGTATTTCACTCTGATCTTCTTAGTGTTCTCTTGGAAGCTGTTTAAAGCTCATTTTAAAGCTCAAGCTGAAAATAAGTTTAGGGCAAGTTTCTATGTTTTGTGAGCTAACTGCCTGCCTCATTTAAAGCCATTGTAGTCACATTGTCCTCTCTCATGGGTGAATTTCCTGTGTTAGGAGCTAGCTTTTTAAATTATTTTTCTCTGGTTTATTCTCCATTTCACACATGGTGTGAGTCCTTCTTCCTGGGTGTACTGTCTCCTACTCCTACCACTTCCAAGTCTGGAAATATCTTGTAATCATTCTGTTTGGAACAGACATGTTTGTTCTTGTTTTCCGTAAGTAACTTCATTCTGAATTCTACTGATCTCTATTAGTACAGGAAGCCTAACGTATCTCTTTCCTTATGTTTCACAGACTGTCTCTAACTACAGTCTTAATATATCAGATTAGTGAAATATTAATGATTATTTTTCTTTAGTTCTTATAACATACTACTTTCTCTGGAAAAGGATTATAAGGGATTCCCCATTGCCTTCATTTAATATTGCCCCATCCGTGATGATTCTGTCATATGTATGGCATCCTCCCATATTTTCCAACAAAAATGCTGAATTTTCCTTCTGTTTTTATGGTTTTTTTTATTCATTTGGTGGTGATTTTAAGAAAAACAACAGAAGATTTATATACTGATGCTCAAGTTACTTCCCATCCATGATTCCCGTATATTCCATATTTTAGATGTCACCATGCAGATGTCTCCTTAAGTCCCCATCTGCTTCTCATAAAAAGTCATTTTCATATATTTGGGTTTTTTTCTGTATGTCTTCAGGGAAATGTTCTCTTTCCCTTTTGTTAGCATACTTCCCTTTTTAAAAAGGTTTTATTCCCACCCTTTTGAGTGGGCAAAAGTTATAGCAGTCAAGGGTTTGAAGACAACAGCGTGGACAAAGTATCATTTTTCTACTTTACTTTCCACATTGGAGATATTCTGACAGCTTCTGGATCTCGTATCTTACCTGAACATCAAGTTGCTCTGCATAGCATCTAGTAAAATTTATGAAACCTAGCAAACATTCAACAACTGTTGGTCCACAGGACTAAAACTGGATCTTTTAAAACATGCAAGCCTTTCCTGGCATACATTATCCCAGCACTCTTCTGTCTCATCCCCACTTCTGAAGCTTTTTAAAATATATGATTAAGCGCTCAAGTATGCAGACTGTCACTCATTCCCTTCTCTATTTTTTCATACTGAGGAGTTAGTCTTTAAATGAATATAGACAGAGATGAGCTGCTGATGACAATGCACCAGAAAACTTGGTTTTAAACAAAGTTAGTTTCCAGTGAATTCAAAGTTTGCTAGTTCATCAGGTTATGGTTCCTTTGCATCTTGGGTGTTTGGGGTTTTTTGTTTTGTTTTGTTTTTGTAGAGACCATGTCTAGCTAGTGCCCAGGCTGGTCTGCAACAAACTCCTGGTCTCAAGCAATCCTCCCACCTTGGCCTCACAAAGTGCTAGGATTACAGGTGTGAGCCACTATGCCTAGACTATCTTGTATTTTTTTAGACCTCAGACCAGTTATGACTCAATACAATTTCTGCATTTTCTTTTTACATAGGTGCTTGAATTTACTTGAAAATACTATGACTATCTTTCTTATTTGTATACTTTAATGGAAAGTCAGTGTTAATTGTATCAATCACATCTAGTTTGTTTTATGTAATCCAGATTTTTCAATTTATTCTTTATTTCTTTATTACTTCATGGTTTCCTCATTCAGTCATTATTCTAGTCACCTGAAGACTTAACTAAATAACTATTACATACCCTGTGTATGCTATGTTCTGGACATATTAGGACAAAGAAGATATTGCCACTTCCTTTAAGAGTTTTAGTATAGTTGGGAGAAATAAATAAGCTATGTGCACTTGCCATGATATAGTCCAGTATGTGAAGTTTTCAAAGGAAAAAGTCATCACTTTTCCTAGGTAGGAGTCCAGAAAGAGAGGCAACACTTAAATTTGAAAAGATAACTAGGTACTAACAACCAGACACAGTGGGAACGATTGTGGTCAGAGTCAGGGAGGATATGTCAACTGGTAAGAACAATGCCTGGCACGAAACTGCCTGGTATATTGGATGAAGTAAGAGTAACTTGGCATGGCTGCATTATATCATGTAAGAAACAGCAGCCATTGTTAAGGTTGGAAAAGAAGTGGCCCATTAAAAATGTAAAACTATATGAATAATCCAACACGAGATGATTATATTTTGTGTCTAGTGCTATTAGAATTTTTTTCACTTCCTCTTGAAAGACTGAGCTATTATAGTTTCTACCTACATTTTTATAATCATTGTCATTTAGCAAATATTTGCCATATAATTCATAATTCATTTCTTAATTCATATTTAAGAAATAATTTAAATATTTTCAGTTTGTCATTTTAGTTTGAATAACTAAAATTTCCTCTTTTACATTGCACTTCTTTTACCCTCCAAAAATCTAGAAATGTATAAATGGCCTAAACAGTTTTTCTCTGGTAAAATAGATCACAGATATTTAACTTAAATATATAGCTATATATATTCTAGATCTAAAATAACATAGAATCATAATTTTTCTCTGCATTGAGAGAAAATGTTATTCATTGACTGAAGTAGCAAAGCGCAAATGTGTGGCATATGGCATATTGTTGAGAAAATTAAAAGTGCTTACACAGAGAGGAGGTCATAACCTAGTGGGCATAACCAGAACCCAGAGAGTTCATTCCATTACTGGAATGTCAACCAAGAGAATGGTAGAAAAGTGTATTATACATCAAAAGTATTTACCACGCTAGAGAAATACAATTTGACAATGTAGAGTAGAAATGGTAAAGCACTTCAGCTAATAATGCAAGGAATGAAAAATACAGAAAAACCTGTGATGGCTAACTGCAATCAGCATGAAAGGACCATCAATATGAAAGGTGCATGACAGTGAAAAACTGTAAGTTTACATTTTGTATATTCTAAATTGCTCTTTCTAATATTCAACGGGGATTTCCAACTCCCCTGTGTTTTGGTAGGGCAAGGTTAATAAATAGTGAAAACATTCATAAATTATGCACAACTTTATGACTCATAAAGCAAAAGGTCCTAAATAAAAAGAGACTATATTATATCTCTTACATACCAAGAAAAGTAGTATTAGTGCTAGTATCCATAGGTTCCTATAATTGAGAATGGCTTTAACAAAAATCTCACCGCACACCTTTGCTGAGTGCCTACTACGAACCTGGCACCATCCATACAGGCATGTGGCGTATATCAATGACCAGAACAGATAAAGACTTTGTCCAAATGGAGCTTCGTGTTTATCTGAGATAGATAGAAAATAAACAAGTATAATGAATAAGTAAGTTATATCTTGTGTAAGCAGGAATAAATGTTGCAAAAAGTAGATTAGTTTAAAGGGAGGTTAGAGTGTCAGGTTGGGGGTAGCATAGGTAATAGTATTAGGTTTGCCAGAATAAGTTTTACTGAAAATAATGTATTTCAGTAAATATTTGAAAGAGGTGAAGAATTAACCAAGTGGATATTGATAAAAAATGAATATCAGAAGAACCAAAGGTGTAAGGTGCAATGACTGAGGAACAGCAAAGACGGAAATATTGTTGGAGCACATAGGAGAAGTAGGAGTTGAAGGCAAAGGAAAAGGTGAATAAGCCTCAGTATATTTAGGATGTTGTGGACTACTGTAAGAATTTTAGCTTTATTTTGAGTAAAAATGGAGAGCAATTGAGTTTTGAGCTTGGGGATGGGTGATATATCATATGTTTGTAAAGGATCAGGTGGCTGTTTTGCTTACAGTAAACTGTGGTTAGACATATTTAGAAGCAAGAACTGTTAGAGGCTATTGCAGTAACCTTAGGTGAAAGGATGGTAGCCCAGCCAAAAGTCACCATAGAGTTTGTGTTTGCAGTCTAGAAATATTTTGGAAGTTGAGTCAACACAATTTGTTAGTAATATGAGATGAGAAAGAGATCAGTTAGGATAAGTGCAAGTTGGTGAATAGAATGACAGAAAGGGTGGAGCTCCCATTACATGATATGGAGAAGGCTACAGACAGAGCTGAGTTTGGAGGAAGAAGAGTACAAATAGGAGTCTGGGATTGATTTTGAGATGGTTTTTAGATATCTAAGTGCAGATGTTACATATACAGTTAGATGTACTAGTCTGTATTTTGAAATATTCTGGGTTGGATATATAATTTTGAGTATCATCAGTAAGTAGGTAGGAATGAGATAGGATTAGCTCACTAAAAAACTAAACATCCAAAGAGAAGAGAAGAGGACCAAGGATTGAGCACTGTGGCATTCAACTACAAAGAGGGTGTGGTGAAGAGAAGACATTAACAAAGGAGACTGAGGAGAAGTAACTACTAAGAGAAAAAAACAAAAAAATGTGTGGTATCCTACAAGATAAGTGAAGAAATGTGCCAAAAAGGAGGGAATAATCAACTTTATCAAATGTTGTTGACAGTTCAAGTAACAAGAGGGTGGAAAATTGACCATTTGATTTAGAAATGTGAATGAATATTATTATTGACCTTGATGTGTTATTTCTGTGGAGTGATAGAGATGAAAGTTGGATCGGTGTGGGTTAAGAGACAACAAAATATTTGGAGAAAGGAAGTATAGACAACTCTTTTAAGGAATTTGGACCCAAAGAAAACAGTGAAATGGGGTGGTAGCTGGCAGAGAAATTAAGATTTTCTTCCCCTAATACTAGAGCAAAATAATTATATACTGCGTCAGTCAAGATTCACTCAGAAACAAAACCATTAAGAATATTATATAATACGTGATTTTAGGATTAAGATCTTACACATGCATGAGAGACTCTAAGGGAGTAATTGTCTAAAAAGGGAAGTTGGGGGGGGTCAAATAAAAGTAACTAGATTACTAACTAGTCTTCCTGAAACACAGGGTGGGTGGACAATGAGTACTTGAGAGGAAATCTGGAAAGCCAGGAACATCCAGCTGTTGGAGTGGGACCACAATGAAGAACTAATGGAAAAGATAATAGCTTCTGCATCTGGTGTTGGGCCTGGGGTTACTACTGGTCAGCAGGGATGGTAGCCAAGAAGTGCTGAGAAGGGGAGAGAACCTGCCAGAAGCTCTACATCTATTTCACACAGGGGAGCACAGAGAAAACCTGAAACCTACTGGTATTTATGTACCTGTCTCTTACCACGTCTATCTCCAATGATCTTCAGAGGGTAATACCTGGTGCTACACTTCAATCTTTCAAATCCCATGCAAATTTCTCTTTGGGCCAACTCTAACCTGGAGACATACAAAGAGGAGGTTTCTGAAAAATTTATTTACAGCTTAGCCAAATTGATCCAATGCAAAACCACACGAATGATCCATTAGAGAGGAAAAATTGATGATGTAGGCATGAGAAAAATAGACTTGCACTGGTGTCCTTGAGTAGACAAGAGGACATCATAGATAGTATACACATAAAGGAATTATATTTAAAACCAAGCAAAGGTGTTTGAGTTTATGAAAATTTATTTCCAGGAAATGGCAATCATCTCTGTTGAATGCACTGATAACAAGTATTAAGATTAAACATTAAAATCATCAGGTTAGAAAAATTTTAGTGTATTTTAGGAGATAATTACCACTTAGCTGAATACAAATCTTCATAGGAGAAGGTTAGTCACTAATAGCAAGAAATGTGTAATCTTAGGGCACATGAAATGAAAATGAAGGCATGAAATGAATCAAACTATATATTTATTTAGTTTTAAAGTTTATATAATTTCACATGGTCCTGACTTCAATTGCCATCTAACATTCTCATGAATTCATTTGTTTTCATTTTTTTCTCTACTAACAATCACTCTTCTGATCAGTATAACTGATTGCCTATTTAAAAACTTGATAATTTCGCCTCCGAATTCTCAAAGGCAACTCTGATTCAACCTACCCAAAACTTAATGCATGGCTTTTTGTATGCTATACCCCATCCTCTCTGGACCTTCTCTAATTCTAATAATCACCTCTTCAAGCTAGAATTATGATAGCATTCCTACCTTTATCTTTCTCAGTATTACTCAATCTCCTTTTAATTGCCTCACCTTGACTCTTTTACCTGCTATACATCTTTAAAATCTGTTACCTTATTTCAATTTACATCACATTATCACCCTAGTCCAAGCAACCTAAAACTTCTCCTGGATTATTAAAATAGACTCATTGTTGACTTTCTTAATCCTATTCCCCTCACTATCACCCAAGACCATTCTCCTTATCTCATTTAGTAACTTCTGTTTGGTGCTTGCTTTGTTTTTATTTTAATGATTAAATCACACCCATATTCATAATGACATTTTTCAATGGATTTTCATTGCTCTCAGAATAACTGACACACTCCTTAACAAGAACTACCACTTTATGTGTGATCTACCAGAGGTAGTCCATAAATCTACCTCCCCAAACAGGGACAGTGGGAGAAAAGTGAGGTTGCTAAGTTTACAACTATTTGGTGAAAGATATAATCAACCTGTAAAAAGATAGGGTTGTTTTTTTACATTAATCTATTAAAATAGATATGTGAAATCATCAATTTGATAATTAAGAAAATTTTTCTTCACAGAATTCAAAACTGGCAGATTCTAAAGTCTACAGAAGACATAATTAAATGCTTTGAAAAGAGAAAAAGAAGGTTAAGAAAACATAAAATGAAGGTTTACAAAGTTAAATGAGTTTATCACAGGATATTTCATTTCAGATCTCATAACATGCTAATATTTGTTATAAATGTCAAAGAAACATATAAAGTACGTAGCACTTGGCAAATTTAGTCTTGAAACTTGTTACCAGAGTGTGCCACAGAACAACTACTGTATAGAATACTGTTAGGAACACTGTCCTAAACATTTAAGGAAGAAATATAGGTCTGAATAAGTTAGGATAGAAGTAGTACAGACAGTATATCAAACAGAGCTTGGATTTCTCTATGGTGTTAAGAGGAAGAATCCCATGTGAGTTGTACAGTGAAGAAAAATTTGTGGACAAGGAAAGTAAGAAAAAGGGGCATGAAATCAGATTATAGGGAGGAGTTGAAGATGTGTAATATCATTGTCCTAGTCATGGAAAGGGAAAAGGTTAAAAGGAGATCAGTGAGTACTCCCTAGGTCTTTATGAAAAGAAAGTGAAGAGTTTTGTTTCCTGGCTATTTAAGTTTGACACTTGCTTTTACGACTTGACCATCTGTATAAGTTATAGCCCTTAAGTCCTTTATTTTATAACTAGGTGGACCGAACCCAGATTATATCAAACTAACTGAAATGCCTATGTGTGTGTGTTAATCAAAGGAATAGCAATGCAATACAATTTTAAAGAGGACAAGCCTTGCAAATAACAAATTATAATAGAGCGATAAAATAGAAAAACAAAAAAAGGAACTTGGACATTTGAAGACCTTGTTTTAATATATTAGAAAGGAAAAGATAAGAACAAAACGACTTTTTACTTAGGCAAGACATTACCAAAATATTGTTGAAAAATAATTTGAGAACTTCCAGTTTTCAATGTCATGTATCTGGTACAACAGAAATATATATGGCACTTCCAAAGAGAAATATAAACCTTGTAAAATTCCAGCATCCCTTCTAGAGAAGTGAGTTGTGTAGGTCTTCTAGCATATTCTCTGATTATACCCATAACATTTACAATAAGGATGTAGTGTCATATTTTTTAAAGTATTCACTTATGAAAAATGAACTTCAAGAATAAAAACGATTCAAAATCTTCTTCACAACACAGTAGCCAAATTTATAATTCAGAATCTAAACATGAAGAAAAAAATTCCTTACGTTTATTGTTTCCCACATGATTTACATAGAAAAAAAGTAGACACAGCTTTCTTCACTATTTCTTTTTAAATTATCTCATGAATCATAAACTACACCTTTCTTTGGTGTTCAACAATTGCCATTTTGACTACATATAGAGGTCAACTTAATGATCATTTATATCAGAAAGAGATACGGCAATTCCCTCCCAGCAATCAGAAGACAAAAAACAAAGACACGTGTTTTTTTTGTCATTATTTAAGCACACTCTTTATATGTGTCCAAAATCAAAATTCACAACATATCTTATCCATGGTAATTGCAATAAGATATGAAAACTAAGTTCTGATAGGGACTTCCACAAAATAGAACTAAGTTCCTTAAAGTAAAAGACAGGTCCTTTGGATAAAAATTTCAAGAATGGCAGCTGTATTCAGCTCACTATACTCTCACCAAATCTTCCAAAGTGCATATGGGTTCTAGGATGATCTTACCACAAGTATAGTATTTTTTAACTTATCAAATAGCATGAACTCAGGTACCCTGATATTAAAGAAAGTACATCTATATAATGTGTTTTAAAATTATTTGTATGAGAAAAAAATGAGACATTTTTTTCTATAATCTTTTCTGTGAGCAAACTCTAAATGTTCTAAGGAAAAATAAGTATAACCCACATATAGAGAGCACAGTCCAGACTGTATCCTACCAGTTTTCACTAATCATGTTTCCCATGAAACCTCTTATTGGGCTGCTAACAAGTACAAAATGACCATCCTGAGTTTCACCTTCATCGCCTTCTCAACGTGTTTCTTTTTCCTTCAGACAGTCTAATGAGCAGTGAAATGGTGCAAAGGTAGACATCAAGAAGTAAGAGGGGAAGAGGTAATGGCCTGTATAACCTGAAAACTACAGAATCAGTTCCTGGGTAATTGAGTGTTGGTGGGACTTGGCAAAAAAAGAACCACTGGCTATAATTCATTCAGACTTAAAAGAACTCTTCTTCCAATATCAAAGCATAATGAAGAACCGAGTGCAAAATGCATTGCCAATTTATGATTATAGCATTCAGTGATCCATCCAAGGACTAATGCTATCCAATCATGAATATTAGAGAAGGGCATATAGTGGGTACAAAGAAGGATTCTAACGGTAGGTCTACAGGAGACAAGCAATTACAACCAGATTTTATGTATTGGCATCAAAAACACTTTTGCCTTTTTTTAAATAATGGTGAATCAATTCAGCAGAGTCTGTCCTGTTAGGGAGGCATTGTGGTTTGGGTGTACAAAGAGGCCTTTTTGCTCTTGAGATTTTAAAATATAGTGGAGGATATAAACATGTACTTAAAAAATTTCAGTAAAAACAACATCGTAAAAATGCATAAAAGCAAGTAATTAATTTGGAAAACTCCTATACTAGTAATGATACCTTCTTATTTACTTGCCAGGATAGTTTGAAGACCCAAATGTCATAACGTAGCTTAAAATCCTGATAAAATCCAGGATAAGGCCATAAGCAGAAAAATTGTCAATCCATTCATTTAAAAATAATTTTAATTGAGCATTTATCACATGCCATACACTCTGCTAGACATTGGGATACAAAAGGAACAAGATATCACCCTTCATATCAATGTAGTATTTGTATAATAGAAAAAATTAAGACAGGTAGAGATATATACTGCCACACAAATAAAAGGATTGCCAATCATAAAATATCCCTTTTAATGTTTTTTATTAGTTGAATTTTCTATATAGATTGATATAGAAATAAGAGAAGAGCATATATAAGTGAATTATATAATTTTCTTTTCTATAGATTGAGAAAGGTATAAACTTACGATAATTTATAAATTGTGAAGACTAAGTGATCTGTACTATACACATTTGCAGGAAATTCTCTCTTGGGGCCCAGAAACTTAGTCTACAGTATGCAGAGGAGAGACTGTACAGTCATTGTTACACAAAAATGGTTGCAAATCACTGATCTTTTGGGAAATTTTAAAAATTACAGATACTTTTCCCCTACCATATTCACTCTATTAACCACTTTGCAAACCAGTGGCCTAGGCCATGTGGAATGTCTAAGTTCCAGTAAAAACAAAGAGTCACTACTGAAGGAGTGACTGGTTTATGGGGTAGAGAGGGTCAGGAACCATGGGGAAGGAAGGATGTCATAGCATATTATCATCTAAATTCTCCCACTCAACTCTCTC
>RJWJ010036497.1:0-16103 GCA_004363605.1 Indri indri | reverse complement strand
TAATAAGTGACCCTTCATGCATACCTTAAAATAAAAATCCTTATGGAATTTTCAAAAGTTTTGTATTGAGGGAAACAATGTCTTCTGTGGCTTTCTAAGTAAGATCCATACTGTTGCAATGATCTACATTTAATTAGAAGAAAAAAATTCTGTTAGACACTAAATTCTTTTTTTTTTTTTTTAATTCTTTTTTTTTTTTTTTTGAGACAGAGTCTCACTGTCTTGCCTGGGGCGAGTGCCGTAGCATCAGCCAAGCTCACAGCAACCTCAAACTCCTGGGCTCGAGCAATCCTACTGTCTCAGCCTCCCGAGTAGCTGGGACTACAGGCATGCGCCACCATGCCCAGCTAATTTTTTCTATGTATATTTTTAGCTGTCCAATTAATTTCTTTCTATTTTTTTGGTAGAGACAGGGTCTCGCTCTTGCTCAGGCTGGTCTCGAACTCCTGAGCTCAGAACAATCCGCCCGCCTCGGCCTCC
Organism: Indri indri; assembly: GCA_004363605.1. Taxonomy (NCBI): domain Eukaryota; kingdom Metazoa; phylum Chordata; class Mammalia; order Primates; family Indriidae; genus Indri; species Indri indri. Next base: position 15,623 of record RJWJ010036497.1, on the reverse strand, counting down.
CAGAGTGCTAGGATTACAGGCGTGAGCCACCGCGCCCGGCCCGACACTAAATTCTTTAACAAAAATATCAAAGACGTTAAAGGCAAAGGTGAGGAATTTGGGGAGCAGCTTTATTTTCTGAAACACAGCAGAAGTGTTAATGATCAGTTGCCTTAAAAAGTCATATCTTGTGTACAATTCATCTCTATTATTTATTGCATACCTCTGCTTTTTTCTAGTTACTAGGACATTTGAGTGCAATTAACAAAAGACACCAGAGCAAAGAAGGTAGAGTAATAAATGCTTTGGCAGGGGGGTGCTGGAAGAGCATGGTGCTCTACTTAGCTATTTATTAATAATAGACTGTCTTACCAAAGAAGAAGCTGGGGCTCAGTGATAAGTGACATTCCCAACATCACACAACTAAAAAAATGATAGATTCCAGATTCACTTCAATCTGGAAGACTAAATTCTAGTCTTCTCTTTCCAGTCTCAGTGTTTTCTCCATGGAAGAAGACTAAAGATTTTCTCAGATCTTTATAAATAAATGGAGCCTAGATAACCATTCTAAGAGTTATCTTCTTTTGTAGATCCTCTGAAACACTGCATATCTCTAGTGGAAAAAATAGTACTTTTTCCTTTTTTTTTTTTTTTTGAAATACAGTCTTTGAACTAACAACTCTATATTTTGCAAGTTGGATCTTCCAGAAACAGATGCTGACATAGAAGTTTGTGTGTTCAATATTTAATAAGGATCAATATGTGTGAAAAGAAGGGGAAATACTACTGACTGCACTTTGCAGCACTGGGCAGCAAGTTCTTTCTTGAAGGGGCATCTGGGCACCACATCTCTGTTTCCATCACGTCTGCATCCTAGCAATGACCTTGATTCTTCTCTATTTCTTCAGAAACTTTTAAAAACATCTGACTTGCTATTATATCTATTTTTCATCATATTTTGAAACTGTTTACTCTCTCTACTGACTCTGTAAACATTGTGAAGGACCAGTTTTTCTTAAACCGTTTTCGGGCAAAATGCTTCCAATCCATTCACAACACATATATGTTATGAGGGCCCCTGGCCAGGAAGGTCAACATCACCTACAGATGGCAGGTCCCTGAAACAGTGCCTTTGATGGACTTAATTTCACAATCCAAATATGATCTGGTTGTACTCCTGTCAATACATTTCTACAAAGTTCTGTTTTTCCATTAACTGTATGAATCCAGGTTTCTAGTCACACAGGTTCTCAGAGGAATTGTGCCTTTAGCTTCATGACGTTGCCCCATATGGTCCTTTTAAACCTCAATTGAACTCCCATGCCTTAGTGCTTGCTCAGCCACAATTTAGCCAAGACTAAATATGTAACAAACAGAGATCTTTGATCGGTATTCAAAAATCTCTTAGTTTCTTACACATTTTTTTCCTGTACATTTTCCCAGCTGAATTCAGTATCACAGCCAAATGTTACTTCACCAAACACATACCCTACAATATTTCTTTCCTTATTTATTCACTCAGGGCTTTGGGGTGAGGTATGAGGAGATCCAGTGAATAAAGCAAGTGCTTAGTGTTAGTATTATACGTTATATACTTTTAGCAAATTTCATGACCTGTTTCAATCTTGTGTTGTGGTTCACTTGAAAAGGAGGATAATAATATCTAACATTAATGCAAATATTAAATTTCATGCCATATTTAAAGTTCTTCACACATGTAAGCTCTCAAACACTTTGATTACCTTTGCTTAACATTCAATTTCATTTTTTTCTTTTCCTTAACTCTAAGTCTCTACTTGTAACATCTTCTTATTCACAGTATTCCAGTAATATTAAACAGTATTATTAATCATACTCAAATGCTGGTTGTAAAAAGCAGACAATGAATAAAACTGTCTCACATGTTATGGTACTCTTTGGATTTGGTCCTTTAAGGCCCATCTTTGTCATTTTTTTAAAGAAAATATTCCCCAGAGAAAAGCCATAATAATTTCTCTTTTCTTCTTTTTTTCATCCTTGTAAAGTAGATTTTTTCCATGTATCTCAACTTTCATATAGCACATAGTAAATTCAGTTATGATTTTGACATTTATCATTGATTGGACATTACGAGCATTAAAATAATGATGACTATTACAGTGAAAATGTCATTCTCTAGATACAAACTTCTGCCTACTTTTAAAATTTAACTTCCAATCTTTAAGCAACGTGAGTACTCAGAGAGACATGAAGAATGTCGTAATTCAATTTTATTTGGAGGCAGAAAGGATCACTTTCCACCTTTTGAGAAGATTGATCTCTTCAGCTCTCATCTCTTTTTTATTCAGATATATAAACAGTAGTTAAGTAAAAAATATTCACATAACAAAAAGGCTTGTCAATGTTATTTGAATTACATTCCTGTCCAAGCCACTCCTGAAGAAGTGAAACAGATAAAGAATAGCCAGTTTACTGAATATTGTTTCTCTCCCTTTCATGCTATTCAGTAGAGTTGAAGATAATAACTTAGGATTAAATTTTAATGATGGATAAATATATAAATACACACACACTGTTACACAAATACATACAGACATAAAATAATGCTTATAAAGTTATAATTGCAGTTTGGGACCATGCAACATTTCGTACTGTCAAACATCTTCTGTTGTTTATTTCAAAGCTTTTACAAGGTAGAAACACAAAACTAATTCTCATTTACTGCTCTTATTCATAACTGATTCAACAAATTCTCAGTTTAGTCATCAATTACTTTTTTATTAGTTGCCTAAGTTGTGGATTCGTTTTGACAAATTTTACTGGGAGTTATATTTGCCTGTATTGGTCTCATTACGGTTGAAACCCAATTCTGATCATAGACATATATGTGTATTTTGAATTTAAACTTGTATGAAGAGTAAAACACAAGAAACTTTCCAGAGTTTATATATTTCATTTATGCTTAGCTGTGAGTCATCTAGACTTATACTTGAAAGTACTTAAAAAGGTTAACTTTGAAAAAATATTTTATCATGCTGATTATCTGATGATGCTGATTATAGAAAATAAACATACAAGTCAAATGGTATGTTTTCCCTTAAGTAGCTATGATAAAAAAAAAAAAAACATACAGGACAATAAGTCCCAGCCAACCAAAGGACTTACTCATCAAAAGGCATTTTTTGATGAAAGATCTAATATGAAAACTACTGTATAGGATGCAGAAGTTTGGAACAGAAGTTTCAAACATATGATTTTAGAGCAGTCATGCATAAGCCTTTGCATAATATTAATGTGACAGAATCCATTTATCACTTTGTCTAATAAGGTTTCTGAAATTAATTAACTTTTTGTGATGAAATGGAAATAAAAAGAATTTATCATTTTAACCATATTTCAGTGCCATTAAGGCATTCACACTGTTGTGCAACCATCATTTCCATCTATCTCCAGAACTTATTTCATCTTCTAAAACTGAAACTCTCTACTCACTAAAAAATAATTCTCCATTGTCTACCTGCCTCCTTCACCCAGGTCTTGGCCACCACTATTCTACTTTCTTTCTCTAAGAAGTTGCCTATTTTCAGTACCTCATATGAGTGAAATCATACAGTATTTGTCCTCTTGTGATTCGCTTACTTCACTTAGTTCTAAGCTCACTTAAAACTTCAATGTCTTTTCACGTTGTAACATGTTCCTTCTATTTTACAGCTGAATAATATAGACATATATACATATAGACATACCATATCTTATTTATCCATTTATCCACTGATGGATACTTAGGTTGCCTCCACCTTTTGGCTACTGAGAATAATGCTGCAATTAACATGGGTATACAAATCTATGCTTGTGTGCCTATTTCTGATTGTTTTGGGTATATGCAAGCCCAGAAGTGGAATTGCCAGATTATGTGTTAATTTAAATATTGTGTTTCTCAAAGAATGTTGTTAAAAATATTAAGAACTTGAAGAATTGAGTGTGACTGTGATTTACAACATCATTGCCTTAGGAGCAGTTAGGGTGACCATACTTTCAAATTACTGAAATTAGTACAAGTAGAGCCAAGGAGATTACTTATAGGTAGAGAAGTGAGAAGAGAAATCACAAGTACTATCCACAAGATCCTTCCAGTGAAAACTTTAGGCAATGGAAATGGAGATGTCTCTTATAATTCCCCAGGTTTTTCTCTCTAAATGCATTGGGCTTATCATAAACTTATGATTCATCCAGGATGTGGTAATCTCCTTCTGTAGAGACCAGCAGAATGCCAAGGCTCTTGGTTCCCACTTTTCATGAAACTGCTTTTCCAACAGCAGCCACTGCCTTTGAGAATTGGGGTTAATGCTGCAGTTGTAGCATCTCTTGTGTTTTCCACAGGATGGTTCAAAAAGAAAATAAAAATAAACTTATTGGTCCTGGCTCCTTCACTAGTTCAGAAACTCAATTAGTTCAAATCAAGAGTTTTATGTGATTTGTTTTTTAGCATCTTGAAGAGTTAATAGAACACGTAAGATCATCTCCAAATCAACCTTTATGTACTACGTTTAAAAAATACTCACAACCCCTGCTAACTATAGCAGGTTCCCCAAACATATTGAGGCTCATCAAACTCCTTGGTTGACCTCAACTTTCATTTCTATTGCTAAAGACAATAGCAGAGGCTTAGTTTTCTATGAGGAAGTAATAAATTTAGCTTCTCCAGTAAGCCAGTCCTCCTATGTCAAGTTGTTCATATACCTTGGCTTATGTACTTGTGCTCTATCTTAAGGAACTGCTCATCAAACAGGTGATTTTGCATCATGCAAATATAACACAGGGGAGGAAGTGTCTCCTCTCTTAAAGAGAGGAATTCGATATATTGATGCCATCTTGAAAGTCAACAAGTGTGTAGCAAATCCAAAATCTTCTAAGTTGCCCTTCCCTGTGGAGCCCTGTGTTACTGGCTATTTGGTCTATAATAAGCATGGCTTTGTTAAGTGACACAGCATGCCCAGCCCTCCCATTTCAGAAATCAGTATTTTAGGTATTGTATCTGCCTTTTAGTATGGAAATGCTTAACCTAAGAAATGTACTTATTTCTACACATTTATTTTTCAGGTGCATATGGAATACAAGGGCTGTCCAGAAAGTATTCAGCCATCGTTAATATTAATATAATGAGAACGGTTTTCACGATGTCAATATAACCTGGCAGTGAAGGGGAGTGGACTGCAATGCACATGTGTGAACAGTGACAACGTCACTGTACCAGGAAGTGGGTGCTAGACGCTGTTCAGTGAGCATGTGTACTGTGTGGTCATTGCATTCAAAATGACTGAGCAAGTAGACCAATGAATCTGCATCAAATTTTGCTTTAAGCTTGAACATTCCTCCACGGAAACTATTTGTATGATTCAGGAGGCTTTTGGGGATGATGCAATAAGAGCAAATACAAGTGTGGCAAAAACACTTCAAAGATGTTTGAGAATCTGTTGAAAGTGATCCACATTCTGGAAAGCCTGCAACAAGCAGAACCCCTGAGAATGTTGAATGTGTATGGATTAGGTTAAGAGATGCTGGGAGAATTATGTGAGGTCCTAAGGTTCCTACTTTGAAGGGGAATGAGACATCATCGTCCTACGTACAATGTTTCTTGTACCTTCTTCAATAAATATCTCTATTTTTCATGTTACATGGCTGGATACTTTCTAGACAGACTTTGTATTCTTGGGGATACACTATATAGCAAGCCATAAAAATAAATTCCAATAAAGAAATGAACTGAAGAGAACTGAAATCATACAAATTATGTTCTTCGACCACAATTAAATCACTTTAGAAATCAATAGCAGGTAGAAAATATGGGATACTCACAAATATGTGGAAATTAAACAAGTTTGAAGTAACTGCCTCTGCAAGTTCCTGTACTGAAGCTCCTGGAGGCTGAGCCCCTAGAGGCTTGCAGAGGGAGCATTAATAGTCTTACATGTGTTCTTTCCTAAAGCCTGTTTTTTCCTAAAGCCTGGCTATTTTCGGTGAAATTTTGAAAAACTGTACTCTGCTCCTATGACAACAATAATTATCTGAAGTCAGAGGGTGTTATGGATGGAATGGTTGTGTCCCCTGAAAAACCTTTTTCAATGTCTCATATGTTGAAAATCCTCACCTCTAATGTGATGGTGTTAGGAGGTGGGGCCTTTAGGAAGTGATCAGGTCAGGAGTGTGGAGCCCTCATGAATGAGATTAGTACCCTTATGAAAGAGACCCAGCAGAGCTACCTCACTTCTTACACCGTGAGAGGATACAAGAAGAAGTCGATAGTCTGCAAACCAAAATAGAGTACTCACCAGAATCCGACTGTGCTGGCACCTTGATCTCAGACTTCTAGCCTCCAGAACTACGAGAAATAAATTTCTTTTGTTTAGCTATCTAACAATCCCGCTACTGGATAGCTATTAAAAAGAAAAGAAGTCTCTTTTTTCTTTTCTTTTCTTTTCTTTTTTTTGGAGACAGAGTCTTGCTCTGTCACACAAGGAAGAGTGCAGTGGCGTCACTGTCAGTTCACTGAAACTTCAAACTCCTGGGCTCAAGCAATCCTATTGCCTCAGCCTCCCAAGTAGCTGAGACTACAGGCATGTGCCATGACACCTGGCTAATATTTTCTGTTTTTAGTAGAGATGGGGTCTGGCTCTTGCTGAGGCTGGTCTTGAACTCCTGAACTCAAGCGATCCTCCCACCTTGGCCTCACAGAGTGCTAGGATTACAGGCATGAGCCACTGTTCTGGGACAAGAAAAGAAGTCTGTATATCAAAAAGACACTTGTACTCAAATTTTTATTGCAGCAAAATTCAAAATTGAAACTGGCACCTTTTATATTATCCTTCATGTAGATTGAGCCCATCCTTTGAAGTGAGGTATCACAAGGATGGAAAACCATGCACCACATGTACTCGCCATCGAATTGGTACTAAGTTTTCAACACTAAGGTGCTCACATAGTAGTAATACTCACTGGGTGCCAGTAAGGTGAGGGGGATGAGGGAGGTAAACCTACAAGTAATGGAAGCGGAGTGCACTGTGTGGGAGAGGGCACACTTGTAGCCTGGCTTGGGCAAGGCAAATGCACTACACATAACCTAAATATTTGTACCCCCATAATATCCTGAACTAAAAAAAAAATAGAGGTAAAATGAAAAAAAATAGGGTTCATATTAAAATTACTACAATATATGTTTTTAACCGAAAAATAAAAAAAAAAAAATTGAAAGATATAGAATCAACTTAAGCGCCCATCAACTGATGAATGGATAAAGAAAATGTGGTGTGTGCACACGTGTGTGTGTGTGTGTGTGTGTATGTGTGCACACACACACACTATAGAGTACTACTCAGCCATAAAAAGGAATGAAATCATGTGTTTTGCAGCAACTTGGATGGAACTGGAGGCCGTTCTTAATGAAGTATTTTAGGAATGGGTAACAAATACCACAAGGTATTTGTCTTGTAAGTGGGAGCTAAATGATGGGGATGTATGGCCATAAAATGGTATAATGGACATTGGAAACTAAGAAAGGGGTAGGGAGAGAAGGGGCGAGTGATAAAAATTACCTATCAGGTACAACGAACACTATTCTGGTGGCAGATACACTAACAGCCCTGCCTTCAGCATTATAAAATTCATCTATGTAACAAAAAACACTTATACCCCCTAAATGTATTGAAACAAAATAAAAGAATTTATATAGAGACAACCATGTTGTCTGCAAATAAAGACAGCTTCTTTTCCTCAAGAAAAAGAAGCCATGCAGTCTAAGAGATTTTGCTATATCAGCCTGAAGTGACTAAAATGGGGAGCATGCTCTTATCTTTCACTTTTTCTCTTCTGTTTCTCTCATAATTATTCTAGGAGGGAGAGCTTAGTCAAGATTTAGATTCTAACCTGCTTCCCACTCATCCCTTTAGGGAGGGCTATTATAATTTTCTGGGCATTAGTACTTTTTTTCCTTCTATTTATCTTCGTGTCCTGGGTGAGACATATGAATATCTACAAAAACATTGCCAAAGATGACGATCAGTTAATGCCAATGACTACCATCTATCTGTATGCTCCTACTGACAAAGATTCTTTTACCAAACTTTAGTCAGGCTTCTGAACCTCCTTTTAGGCCCATCTGTGAACATCATATGATGGACAAGGCTCCTTAATCTCTTTATGAAACACTGTTCCCCAAATCTCAATCCTTATCTATGTCTCAAGGTTAAAGCATCAAAATGTTGCTGTCTCAGTAAGTCAATTAAATCAGACCTATTTCTTTACTTTCATATGTCAAAATGAATTGAGAGTTACACACAAGGACTAGCAAATAGAGATCAAAATGTCAGCTTAATGGCACATAAACTCATTGGAAACATGAATTTAAATTTCAGCCAAAACAGCTTGATAATATTTATCCCAGGCATATACGTATATTCTACCTCACTATTGACATATGTAGGCAATTCAGCCCTTTGTTCTGTTCCTCTCATGAATTCCTACCCACCCCACACCACATCCACAAGAGAGGAGAGCCTGCCTTGATAAGGTTATTTTAAAGGATACACGAGAATGAATCCTTCTTTAAGCCAGTTAAAATTTACAAGAGTAAAGGGAAGAACCAGACATGTTCAGTTTTTTCCCCCCGAAACTCACCGTAGGTCACTAACTATGGAGAACAGTAAGAGGGAGGCGAGCCAGGTGTGTTATTTCAGCTGAGGATTCTCCACAGGAAAATACAAAGCCAGGAAAACAGAGGCTTCCTGAAATCACACCTAGTAGATTATGTGAATCTTTTTGTCTTAAATATAAATATTTCCTGAGGTAAGTAGGTAATCTCAACATAAGAAGAGTTCAGAAATGTCTTTAAATCCTAAATTTTCTGGAATTCAAGATTCCTTTGTACACAATAAAATCAAACCCTTGGGACTGAATGTTTCCTAGAAAACCAAGCAATTTGTCCACCATGGATGAGAAATCATGAATCACACTGTGAACCAGCACAAAACAAGGTCATCTTAGAGATATCACTAAGAAGATACATATGATACTTATTTCTGGGGTAAACTGCCCTGGCCTGAACATTTCATAGAATGTGGGACATAAAAAATTAGCGTTCTAGGCCAAATTGAGATACCAAATCACCTTTGCCCTGTGGAATATAGAACTATGTGCTAAGTAAGAGAAAACATATAAGGCATTTCTTTGTCACATTCTTTTTTTTTGTAAGCACTTTTTTTTATTGATTTCTGTTATTTGGAACAAATTTATTAAAGTAATTTCCTTTTTAAGACATTTAAAAATAAAATTATTTTTCAAATTTGTTATTCAAATGCAAACATTGCATTAAAAAAAGACTTTGCCACATTAAGAATCCCTTTTCCTATGGGTCATGATTTCTTTTTAAGGATTCTACAAATAAAAAGTAAAAAGAGATTTCTGGGGTGGTAGCTCCTGTGTTGTTTTATTGGAGAAGGAGAAATAGAGAGGGAAGAGGACAAATATAGTATCTTTGATTTTAAAGGTAAATTTAAAAAAAAAGGAAGCAAATTCTGCATTTTCAAATGTGCTGTCCTGAAATCTTCATTTTGGACATTTATATTTTTATTCTTATTTTCAGGTAGATATTATAAACAATTTTACCTCAGTTCATACATGGAAAACATTTTAACAAGTCATTTTCTTGCCTGATTTTAAAGACATCATCAGTTATATACGAAATGTCCACTAAAGTGAATCAATTGTTTGCTTCGATTTTTGGCAGCAGCTCTCATCCATAGCTGTGCATTTGAATCAGCAGGGGTACTTTAAAAATACATACCGATGTGTGAATATCAGTGTATTTTAAAATCTCTCCAGACTAGAGGGATAAGCAGCCAGATTTGAAAAACACTGCTTCAGGGAAGCCCTAAAAAATACAACACTAAATTTGAAAATGTGATATTGAAGCAAACATACTTTTAACAATCCTTGTGAGAGTTCATATTTATGTATTTTTTTACAATATTAAAGCACGTGTAGTAGCTAGAATCTGGACTAGGCTTCACTGGAAAAAGTGAAAAATATGGATATAGGAAAATAAATCTACATATGTTATTATACAGTGAGTCAGGAAGTAGAAGAGGTTGAGGGGAATGAGCACAGCCACACAGTTCCAGGCAAAAATGGCAAATGGTGAATATTTGTCTTTAATAATCTCCTATTTCTCCTTCACGAAATCCTTCTGTTTTCCCCAGTTACTTTGTACCCCACATTTCTTTCTGACTCAGTAAATTAGCCCTACAAAACCCACCCCTCCCCTCATTTACACACACTTGAAAAGTTTGTTTTCTTTTATCCAACACTATATACTTAAGATGCCCATTTTTTCTCTCTATCTCAAAATGTTAGAAGGAAAGCAAGTAACTGAATTAAGTTATACAAATGGCAGTCCTTAAAACTCCCAGGTTATTTATGTAATGAACTCCAAATGCGTTAACTGAAATAAAAATTAATGGATAATATCTGAACTAATGTGACCAAATGAAGTTAAAAATACAGAATTGGGATGGTTAGAAAATGTTTTTAGTAAGGAATACTTCCTCAGTACCAAATATTTATTGAATATTAACTATACATTCTGGTACTAAATTGGGTATTGTTAACACCGAAATGAATGCACTGTAGTTCTTGGACTAAGGAAGTTTATAATTTAGTAGGAAAAATAAAAAAGTAAATGAACAAGTCAAAAATAGTGTAATGAATTCTATATCAAAGGTCTATTAAAAACGTTACACGCGCATGTAGAAATAATTCCCAGTAGAGAATTTTCAAAGAACATTAATAATCATTTTATCACACCAGTTAAACATTGGGTATCTTTACTTCTACAGATGGATAAAATAAATGTTTTTCTTGTTTAGAATAAATTAATGAATAAAGTAGGAAAACAGTTTTCGATTAAATATTTTTTGAAAATTTGAGAACGTGTTTATATTTACTAAAATGAGAAGGTAAAATTAAAATATTACATAATAAAGTACATTAAACAATCTGATTTTATCATCTTTAATTTTGCTTCCCTATGTAATCTTGTTTCTACTTTTAATCATTTTAATAGAGATTCATTGTTTGAAGCTGAAAGAGAAATAAAGAAAAATGTGGAAATATTCCAGCAACGACAGGGAGATAATGTGAATGATAGTGAATGATATCTAGACATTTTAGAAAGTGTGCATGTATGTGAAAAGAATGTGTACTTTTTAATTAGATATATACAGATACATTAAATTAAAGGTAAGTTGTTATAATGAGAAAGGGAGTATATACTTTACACAGGCGTTCGAGGCCAGCCTAGACAACATAGCAAGGTTGTGTTTCAAAAAAATAGCATTACACATGACACACAGTTTGTGATTTTACATTTGCACACACCTGAGCAACGCATCCCGGTATCAAGATATAGAAGAGTTACATCCTCTGAGATAGATACCCTTTCCGAGTTAATCCTTACCTTCATAATCCCCCAAACAACTATTATTTGATTTTTATCCTGTATTTTCACTTCATATGGATAAAATCATGCATTCTTTTTTATATGGCATCTTTTTTGTACAATTTTTAAAATTTTAGTAGATTTAGCAGATACAAGTAGGATTTTGTTATATAGATATATTGTATAGTGGTAAAGTCTGGGCTTTTAATATACCCATCACCTGAATAGTGTAATGGTACCTAATAGGTATGTTTTCATCCTTTACTTCCTTCCCCACCTCCTCCCTTTTGAGTCTCCAACATCCATTATACCAGCGTGTATAACCATGTGTAGCCATAGCTTAGCTCCCACTTATAAGTGATAACATGAAGTATTTGTTTTTCTGTTACTGAGTTACTTCACTTAGGATAATGATTTCCAGATCCATCCAAATTGCTGCAAAAGATATTTTGTTCTTTTTCATGGCTGAGTAGTAGTCCATGGTGTGTGTGTGTGTGTGTGTGTGTGTGTGTGTGTGTGTGTGTGTGTGTGTGTGTACAAAACATTTTCTTTATCCACCCATTGGTTTATGGGCATTTAGGTCGATTTCATAGCTTTGCAATTGTGAATTATGCTACAAAAACATACAAGTACAGGTATCTTTTTGATATAATAACTTATTTTCCATTGGGTGGATACCCACTAGTAGGATTGCAGGATCAAATGGTAGATTTACTTTTAGTTCTTTTAGAAATCTCCATACTGATTTCCACAGAAGTTTTACTAATTTACATTCCTACCTACAACATTTAGGCATTCCCTTTTCACCACATCTGTGCCAGTATCTATTATTTTTTGACTTTTTATTAATGGCCATTCTGATTGGAGCAGGATGGTTTCTCATTGCAGTTTTAATTTGCATTTTTCTGATGATTAGTGAAGTTAATATCTCTTTTTATGTTTGTTGGCCATTTGTATATCTTCTTTTGAAAAATGGCCGTTTATGTTATTTGGTGTCTGGAATCTTTTGCCTAACATGTTGTTGGGAATCATCTATGTTGTTGGAAATATAGCAGTTTTGTTTTCCCCCTTCTGATGATTCAGTGGTATTACATTGTATTTGCGTGTAAGACTCAGTTTATACCTTATCCTTTATCCTGTTGATGGAGAGATATTTGGTTTATATCCAGTTTGGGCTATTATGAAAAGCATTTATCTATAAGCCTTTCTGTACAAGTCCCCTTTACCCCTTTTTCATGTTAATATATACATGTCTTCATTTCTCTTGGGGACATCAGTATTTCCAATTTTGGCCATTTTCACAGGGTTTAAGAGGTTCCTCTATGTGGTTTTACTTTATATTTCCTGACAGCTGATTTAATACTTTAGAGCAAGAAGTGAAAGAATACATATTTAATGATGTATAGTAGATGAAAGGTGGTTATGGGGTGGTCACTAAGCACAATGTTTTTTGTCCTATCAATGTCTCTATGGTAGATGCACCTTAGTTACTGGCATGATGAAATTAAATAATATTTGGATTTTTATATAAGACCCAACTTTTAAGCAGAGCAGGAGACTTGGAACAATAAATTACAGTCACCCACAGTACTGACAGTGTCATTTTAATATGTTAATTACATAACTAATGACTCCTGTAATTCTTATTACATTTAAAAGTAAATCTCTATTATTTAACTTACTTTTCAGCAAGTATTCTCTTATCCGACATTGAAAGACCCCTGAAATGAGGAGACACATGAGAAAGCCTGGGACTGGGAAAGATCTAATAGTTTGGTAGGAAAGTTTCCGTGGAAAATAAATGATTGACCATAAGACATAAGATCAAAGCCAGCCATCTCGGTGAATGCTACTGGGTTGAGACGACAATGTTAGAACCAGATGAAATGATGTCCCCACCATGTATGTGTCTGAGGATGAAAATAAGGAGAGACACTAATTAAATATCAGAGACACTTCTGCTAATGTACTGACGGCACATACACGTTTTCAAATTGTCACCTGCTCAGGGAAGAAAGAAAAGTGGGAAAGGTAAGTTGACAAAGAAACCTCTTATTTGACTACTTTTACATTTAATTAACATAGATCATTTTAAAATACTGGACAAATTTGGCATTTATGTTAGCATAAATTTAGGCCAAGAAATTTAGGTGCATTTTTGCATATGTGTGTGCTGAGACTTTTATTAATGTATATTCTCATTTTGTTCCTTTAAGTTCAACTCAGATAAGCACTTAGCTATACCTCTTATGTCTAGATCCATCCATAATGAGATTGACTGAAATTAATTGCACTAGTGTGTTGTAGTTCAGATGTTATTACATTCTTGATGGTATAATTAAAAATGTGCACTTCCAAACTTTAGTTCTTATTTGGAATTGAAAGGTCAAATATTCAAGTTTTATGTATAATAGAAAATCTTAATCCAAATCACTTTGTCTTCTTTACTTTCTGTGGATAAAGAATATCCTGTTTCAATTCACCTCTTGACATGTGAATTTTATTCACTTAAAATATAAAATCTGACTCCTTTCCTCAAATTTGAAATGGTGATTGCTAAGGATAGATTCTGACACATTCCTTGTAGTTCACAGTTGGCTCACATTGGACTGGCATTCTGCCCTTATACTGCTATAAAGCAGGAAAGGAAAGATTATATTCAAACTACTTTAAAACGTAAGCTGAGGTTTACTTTTATAGTGCCTTGGATTGCAAAAAATTGTCAGCAGACTCTGGAGTCACACTTGGTACAGATTCTTTATTTCCCATGAGAAAGGTCACTCAGCAGAGAATACATAAAAACTTCTGGAATAAAAACTATAGATTAATCTGGTTGAAACTAACTAACTAACTTATTCATTATCGAAGACCTGTTTAAAATGGAATCGTGGGAATTTAGATTTGGGTTTATGAGTATGCCATAGAGATCAGTTATTAGCAGAAACATCCCTGGGAATTTTATGTACATATACAATTCCTAGGACTTTTATCTTTATTCCTTCCCATTAAAGAAGCTTTCCTCTTTGCCTTTTTTCTTTTGTACATATCCTCCTACCATCTCTCTTCTTTACTCTTCTGATTTATTTGACGAATCTTTATGTTTTATATATTTTCTTTAATGTCTGTATTTGCTCCTCTTTGTTTCATTTTCCTTCTGTAAATTCCTCTTGCCTCTTGGTGAGTCATACTCAAACATACTTAGAATTTCGAAGAGATGTATGTCAGCCCAGCAAAATTTGCAGCCCTCTGATATAAAAATGATTTAATCATTGCAACTATATGGTAAGAAATCTGGAGACAGAAAAACCCAATTTATCACAGTATGTAAAAATAATGCACCTATATGACATGAATAGAAGTCCTAACATATTTATGGAATTAGCATGAGAGAGAGAAAGAGATATATTAATAACAGTTTTTTTTCACTGATAAATCCACACTGTTTAAGATCTATTTGTACAATGGAAGCTAGATTGGGAAAAAAAAAAAAAAAACAAAAAAAACTTGGTTCAGAGCCTAAAATAAAATGGAACTAACTTGAGAATGAAACATAGTGTCAAGGAAAACATTTACTTAAGAACTTTTCTACACACCATATATTTCATTGGTTTTCTTTAGAAAGAAATATTGATGTTATATGTGATAAGTGTTCTGATCAGTCCATTGGAAGGTGAGGCGGCAGTGCCATACAGAAACTGTATAATAGAATGAAATCCAAAAGGAATAGCAAGTTATGCATAGAAAATGAAAAAAATAGACATATTTCAAATTCATTATCATTAAACTCCTGATATTATTTGGGATGTCTCAGTGTAAGCAGAGGCTGAAATATACCACTAGTTAGTTATAAAAGGAAAATCGAGTAGATGTAGCAACAGAGAATGTGGTGGGTGGTGTTAGAGTCCTCTCTATGCAAAATACTTGGAAATGAAATACCAAATATTTACTGAACATTAATAATTTTCATGGTAATGTAACGCGGGTTATAGGAAATTTTTAAAAGTTGGCTTATCAAACATAGATTATAAAATAATAATACTTTAAGAATATAGAGATTTCATACTTTAGGGCATGCCTATCTGTGACAGTGGTGATACAGAACAAGATGAGCTTTGACTGAAAGGTTAGAAAGATCACTGTGAAGTGAGTGATCATAGGTGAGGGACATGGAAGAATA
>RJWJ010036496.1:0-16060 GCA_004363605.1 Indri indri | reverse complement strand
GGCTGGGAAGGATTTATTCTTTTTATGTAGTTGGGTGTTTCCTCTTTATCTCACTATATTATATTTATATAGTATACAATTATCTCTTTATCTCACTATATGATATTTATATAGCATATATTTATATATACCATATATAGAATTTGTACATATTTATACTATACACACTTACCTACTACCCAACTAATAAAGATAAAAATTATGGAGAGCCATTGTAAAATTATATTTTAAAATTTTAAAAATAACTCCCTCAAACATCAGAAATTTAAATTTTTTAAGATTTGTGACTTGAGTGTGGCCAATGTTATAGTATCACTATCATTTTTTAAAAAATATTTTGACGTTTCATCTATTAGTTTCTCTTCTATGTGCAAACATAGAAGAAATAATGTGGAATTATTAGAAATAGAATAATATATTTAACTAAGCATAATTTCATTATAATAAAATAATAGAATAGAATTATTATAATAATAGAATTAGAACTACAACTGTAGACAGTTGTTAGAATAGAAAAACACACACACAATAAAGGCCAAGCATAAAGATAAGCTTAGTCATAAGACAAAGAAAACACATATGATATTCTTAAGGTAGTTTACATATAAAACATTAAAAACAAACACAAGTAGTCCCTGGGTTATGAAGAAGATATGTTCCTGAGAACATCTTCAGATCAGATGTGTGTGTGACTTGGATCCCTGATGAACAGTGCATACATGGCAATAATAATTGCAATACTATAATGGCTTATATGTGAAATAATAATACAGTGTAATACTGTAATAATAATAATAACAGTGATACCCCCATACTGTAATAATAAGTTACAGAAACTCTTGTGCTCTTTCTTTTAATTGCAAGGCTAAATGGAATGTTATACTTATTCTGATCTTCTTACCAAATCAATAACTTTTCCATTTCAATAATTAACCTACTACACCACTTAGTAATAATTGATGCTTTCATTGGAGCACTGCCTTTCACATGTTTCATTATTCTCAGTTTATCTTTCATAACTGTTCTGATAGTCAAGTGACTAAAGCCTAATGCTTTCCCAATGAATGATGGCATCTGGCCTTTCTCCAAGCACTTAATTATTTCTACTTTTGTTTCCATTGTAATCACCTTTTTCTTCTCTGCAGGCTCACCTGAACTTGCAGTGGACTTGCACTTTGGAGTCATGGTCATAAGGGTAAACACAGAATCACAAAATTGAATAAAAAAGTTAAGAGGAAAGTTATGTTTTGTGTAAGCAACCATATATAAACAATGAAACTAGCTGCTAGCTTAAAGATGCTGTGTCAATGAACTGTTTACACCATGCATGTTTGTTTACATGCACGGAAGAAACTAGTTCCCAAATGTTAATTTGATTATTTAATTATAAATTATCCTTATGAGGAGCTTTGGGAGCCTATTTGCAAGTACGGAATGCCATAAGTCAGGTCTTTAATAACTCGGGTTCTGCCTATACATGATACCTGGTCATACAGTTTGTCGAAGACAAATATAATAAGAAAACATTAAAAATGTATACTGATCTTAAAAGTCAGTAGGGGGAAGATATTTACTTTTATAGAGAAATGAAACTTTACTGATAGGAAAAATACTTTGTTTTTTTGGTTAGTTTTAGAGTCATGGTAACTGCTATCAGTTTTAATTCTAGGTTTGTTTATATTGCTATTTAAAATATTTTCACTTAACTGAAAAAAATCCATGCTAACACAATGTAGAAAATCCCCAGACAATATAACCTCTTGGAAGTCTGCTATTACAAAGCCTCAAAAGATTTACTAAATTGCATTGAAAGTAGGAAGGGACAAAAATGAGAAGCTTGTCAAATTCTCACTTGGGAGAAAGGATCAATGTTTGTACAAATTGCTAAGCTGTTCATAAGGAAGAAACCAATATTTCAATAAGTGCTCTTTGGCTAGGACATGGAAATAGTTTTATACTCTGGGGATTCTCTCTCCATGGTAAAGAAATGGAATAAAGAATGGATCTTAATTGATCTCTTCATCCAAAGTGATAAAATTTTCCTCTGTATTCACGAAGCCAGACAGCTTTCGTAAGCAGATTATGGAAACAAACAATAGATCCATCTTTCCAAAATGGCAAACCACTGCCTTATCTAGCTAAAGATAACAGTAACCTGAATTATTATATAAAGTTACTTTTCACAACAACACTGCTAAAGTAAAAATGACTTCTATGTAATTTTAAAGAAAAAAAGTACTGCAAAGTAAGAATTTGGTTTATACTGCATTAAAAAAAAATCAAATCAGGTCAGTTTTCTTTAACATGTTTTTCATAATGAGGAAGCCTTCAGCCTCTCTTTACAAGGTGACACTGTGACAGTGGCTCTCAAACTTTTTGGTCTCATATTACCTTCATACTTTTAAAAACTGATAATACCAAAGGTTTTCATTTTCAATGTTGTTTACATTATTAATATTTACCATAGTAGAAATTAAAATTGAGAAACTTTAAGTATATTTATTTTTAGGCATTTAAAAATAACCATAATCAGCACACTATAGGATAACATAAATATGGTATTTTCTGAAAATAATTAAAACAAAAACATCAGTGACGATGTGGCATTGTTTTAGAGTTTTTCTAGTTTCTAATATCTGTTAATACAATGGGATTCTCATATCTGTTTCTGCATCCAATTTTTTGAAATATGTTGTTTTATTTCAAATACATGAAGAGAATTGCCCTTGTACAGACAGATACGTAGTTGAAAAGAGAGTATTTAAACAATCTTTGCAGATAATCATGAATATTGATACTATATTGCAACTCACTAAGTGTTAGTCTCCTAAAGGATATTTTGCGATATTGCATCTTCAAATATATTAATGAACTTTTCACAGTCCTTTAGATTAAAAGCCATTGATCAATCTTGTACTTTAATTAGATCTTTATCCATGTATAATTTTTATCATTATGCTTTGGTGTTTTTAGAGATATTGGTTACTGAATAATGCAGTTCTTAAAGTATTTAATATATTTTAACCTTATTTAAAAATTAATATTTGTCAATATCATCAATAATCTCATCAGGAAAAGTAAGTACTGGGAAGCTCTCAAGCTCATAGTGGCAGATACAACTTTTCAAACATTTAATTTTCACTTGAAAATGAATCTTATCATTGGCAAAAAGGTATTTGTTTTCATTGAAATGAGACATTAATTTCATTCATTTTCAAGAAAAACAGGTGTCAATATCCAAATCTAGATAATCATTGTTTAATTGTCAGTAGTTCTTTCAAGGAAAATGTGATTCTATGATAAAACCGCTTTACCTTAAGATAAACAATATACTATAGTAAGTGGCATAAGTGTTTTTTGCATACTCTCAATTTCATAACACTATTAAAAACTGTTTACTTGACAGTAAGATTTAATAAAATTAATTATGTTCACTGCTTCATCAAGAGCATTATTAAGTGAAACTGCTGCTCTATGCACAAAGTCTTCCAGTAGACAAATCTGAATTTTCAATTCCGGGCAGAGAAAGGATGGGTGCAAAGAGCTAACTGTATAACATATTAGTAAACAGGGAACATAGTAGAAGCTGTTTGAAAGAATGTTGTTAAGCCAATTAATCGAATCAAATAATAAAAGTGTAACATTCACTTTACTACATTTTGTTTCAAAGAGTTTATCTTAATTTTGGTCATTCCAGTTTACTGGAAATTATTCGATATTGGCTGTGTTTAGGATGTTGCTGTCAGGAGTTTCATAAAATCAGCAAGAAAAAGGATTCTCAATTTGTTATCTTCTATAAACATCTGCTTCAAGGAAAATGATCATGGCCATGACCATATTTGAGCTTTTATTCCTTTACTATCAAGACGCATTTTAACTAGCTGACAGATCTACAGTGGGGTTTTTTGTTTGATTATTCTGTTTTGTTTTGTGTTCTTTACCAGAGTTCACCACATTTTTTTGTAATATTTTGCTCCAGAGTCTGTCTATAGAACAAAACTTGTAGGCAAAGACATGGAGACAAGTTGCTTAGCCAAACACAGTGTATAGCAAAGCAGGAATCTCCATATGGGTTCAGGTAGATTATACTAAAACTCTGAAACAAATCCATACAGTATTTGCAGATAAATATCAGGTAATTCTGTATGCATTACTTCTACCTTTTTGTGCAGTTGCTCTTCCAAACTTGCATCTTCTGAAGCTGTAAGGTTGGTGTTCCTCTATCCCCCTCTGCCATCATCTGTGAGTTTCTAGCTGTAATCAGCTTAACTTTTTCTGCTCACCACTCACAATAGCAATGACAGTTCAAATAATTTTAACAGATCATTCTCCTGTAAAATACAAAAGTAGTAGTAATAACAATAATAGTAAGGAAAAAAAAAAAAACCACACGAAGTGTTTTTTGTGTCATATAAAAAAACAACACACACCAAAATCTTCCCACAGACCCTATAATACCCTTGGGAAAGGGAAAAGATATTTGTTGTGATAATTCATCTTTCATGAATGCCTATGTTAATGTCAGCTGAATTAAATGTGATGTAGCCTTTTCCTTTGAGTACTTCAATGGAATTTTAAAACAAAAAGTGAAAATCAATTTTTCTTTGTTTCACAAATAATTTGATATAAGTTTCCAGTTGTCAGTTACCTTTATGATAGAAAATAATAAAGTTTACAACATTGCTGGATCTAAAAGAAAAAATATGTAAGGATGATATGTCTTTTTTGCAGTCAATATAATCATTATCGAGTAAGCTTAAATGTTGAATAGTAGAGGCAAATATGATCGCTTTGATAAAAATTACTTTTCTGAACCACTATACTTTCATGTGTTCAAAACAGTAATTTATATTTAACCTCGTGCCAGCCTATGACTAGAACAATGGTCCAAAATTTCATAAAACAAATCTACCATGGTAGAGGTCAAGCGGTCATGATATAATTAATTCAAATCAATTTTGAAAGCAAAACATTGTACTTAGAAAAGAATAGTGCTGTTATCTAAAATGACTTTCAGAAAACAAGCATCTTAGGTAAAGTGTATGAGATACTGATTTAGTTTAGAAATGATATTTATTACCATAATTTTTTAAAGAAAATTATAAATAAAACAGCTAACTGAACATATTTTAGGAATATTTATATAAATATAAATACAAAATAAATAATCCTTTTAAAAAGTAACTATATTATTCATGTAAGCAACGAAATGATTAAAAAGTTAAAAGATGTCAAATATCACTAATGCAAAATGAACTCTTCTATAAAAATATAAGAATTGCCAGACTACATCAAAATATTGGCACTGTATAGCTGATATTTTGTCAGCAATAGTTTAACTATGTAATTTATTGTGAAAACAAACAAAACCTTTATTATTAAATCAGCTTCCACCTGGCATGCTATCAAAGATATCTTGAGAATAATAGCCTACCTACATTAGATTTTTCAAATTGAATTTGTTATTCCAGAAGTAGAAACCAGGGTGTATTGAAGTATATCATCAAAGATTCCATTCAGAAGATTGAGAAAGCTCAAAAACCAGAACTGTGGGTCAGGATTAGTGGCATATGTTTCCAACGGTTACAGTGGAGAGCACTATACTGAAAAAGGATCACGTAATTGAAAATATTCACAAGCCTGCAACCTGTCCTGACAAGGGTTTTTGTAGAGTAGCATAAAATAAATTCTCAGGCAATCAATGAGGGTATGAGAATTCTAGATGCAGACCCTCAGGCTTGTTTCTCAGTTGGAAAGAATTTGCTTCATCTTTATGAACCAAAAACATATGTGCAAAGAATCTTCATTTCAGGAGGGCCCAGGCAAAAATGTATAGTGGTAACTTTCACCCCTTTGGTCATATAACAAAGACAATTTGTGTAATCAGTTAAAGCAGATTAAAAAAAAAAAAAATTCTAGCCCTGGCTATCTTCGAAGGAATTCTGAACTTTAAGTTGCATTTTTTTAGGAAGTAAGGATAGATTTGAATCAGTAATATACTAATGTGCTAGAGAAAAGACTTTAGGATGAAATGAACTCAACTTTAATTTGAACAGAAGTGACTTGGTGTTTTAAAGAGAGAATGAGGGAGTAGGGAGGAGGGTGAATGAGAACTTAATCGAATCAGGGAAGTAAATTATAAAAAGTGGGAAGGAGGGATTGGTCCCTATGACTGATCTTAATTTGCAGACATTTATATTTAAATGAGGCTCCTACCCTCCCACAGAAATTAGGGGGCAGGGGCCCTATCTCCGATTACTGGCTGAAACAAATAATAAATGCTTTCGGCAGCCTAGAGTTTGTTCAGGCAGGAACTTTAAGTGGACCTAGGGTCACCATACGGATGCGGTCTAGTGTTTTTCAATTCTTTACAGGCCAAGATTGATATTTAGTTGTGAAGAGAATTCTGAGGAACCTGGCTAGAGTTTGGTCAAGGAGAGAATCTTTTTTCAGTGTCCCACCACCATCTTTTTCAAGAAAAGAAGAAATATTTTTCTTCCCTCTGAACAATGTAAGTCCATTTCTTGTTTGATTACCTTTTTTTTTTTTATTGAGGATCAACTGAACCATCTGTCGAGACTTGGTAGAAGAGGACATTTAATGGATGAAACAAATCATCAAGTTTTAATGAGAGAGATCTCTCTGGAAACAAACAAGAAAACAAGGATTAAGGGTTGGGGACAACAGTAAACCTAGTTTTTGAGTCCAGATGGAAGCCAATTGAGAAGATTTCTAGGCATTGACATGTCAGGTTTTTACGATGGTGGAGAGGACCGCAGTGGCAATCCAATGGACTTCTCTGTTCATAGTCTGAATGTTTGTGGTGTTGGTATAGACACGAGTGTCACAGTTATGCTTATTTCCCAGAGCAGAGTGTGGAAGATGCAGGGTAGCTGGTGGACTTTCTGAACGGCCCATGTAACAGCAGTTCCAAGCACAGAGCTTGCTCATACATGAGTTGCTGTGGTTAAGAGTTCTTTGACATTTATACTACATTGTCTGTCTTCAGAATGCAGGACTTTTTATTAGATTTGGCAGAGGGAGGGGCAGATGCGAAGCTTCAAGACAACCTGAGCTCCAATAAAGATTTGAATAGTGAGGATTTAGTTTTCACTAATGCCAGATCAGAAAAAAAGAGTGAAAAATTAGAAACATCGGTTTGGAGAATTGCAGCCAGATACTGAAGGAAACTGGAATAATTGAAGGTTTGGTACGAGCTGACAAAATGTGTAAGACAGCAGGATCCAGTTCAACACACAGGTAGAGAATACAACCTCAAAGTCCATGAACAGGACTGATTTCTGATAACCCATAAGGGTATGTCATACTTTTCTGCTGAAACATAAAATTTCTCTTTACAGTCACCTCCGGTTTTGATCAAAGATAATCAAAATAGAATTATTTCTTACAAAATAATTTTGGTCCCATTAACTTTGGTCTGGCTATTTACATAACTGCAACAAGGTGGTACTTAATCACACAGGTGTTTTTAAGCTTGCTTTGTAGAATTTTTTATAAGGAATCTCAGAATGGACTTTTAAAAGCCTCTACAGGCTGCAAAACCAAGCCACCAATTTGCCATCAGACTTCACCTACAGTGTCTGTAGAATTGGATAAATCCCTCTCTTTTTCAGGTATCCAAAATATCCTGTTTCTTTGGCCTACCAGAAAATGACCTTTTTTACTCACCTGGAAGGCTTGGAAGTGCCACACCAGTTTTTTTGAGGGGGCTTTGTAAGCATTGTTCTCCATAAAGAATCCCACTTCTGGGGATACGTCCAAAAGAATTGAAATTGTTATATTGAAGAGATATCCGCACTTCCACGTTCATTTCTGCATAATTCAAGGGCTCTATGTCAAACCTCAAAGCCAGGTTAAGGTCAAGAAGATTTCATTTGAAATGTTACTTTGGGAAGTTTTCTAAAACGTTAAAAGTTTTTTAATGTTTAACATAATAGGATCTTAGGTCATTGCAAAATAGTACTTTGGAATTAATGTAATCAGAGTGACAAAAGAATATTTAAAATGTAAATCTAGAAGACAACATGATGGAACAATATAACCATCACCACCACCGCCACCACCACCACACACACATGCACGCACACACACACACACACACACACGCGCGCGCGAAAGAACTAAATTCTTTCACAGTGATAGAAAAGAAAAAGCAAAAACAAAACATAAACACAACAACAAAAACCCAGCACTTACAATTTCCTTACAACTTGCACAGCAATAGTAAAACTTTCACTGATTACTTCTATCCCCGGCTCATAATCTTATCGTTATTCTATGGCAAAAACTGTTTCAGTTTATCTTGGAAAAAAAAGTTTATTTACCTTGTTGAGTACTATAAAGAACTTTCTCTCCTTTTCTACATCTTCCTATTATAGTTAGCTATCTCTGCCCAAGGAGATTTCAAAACTGTTCTCTCTCCTAAAGTTTCTTTTCATTTTTTTTAAAGCCAGTCAAATTTCTCCTAAAGTTGCTGACCTCACTGCTTATCACTTCACTACCAGCAAATAACTAGCTTAACCTACAACTTCATAGAAGAAGAGGATGAGAAGTAACTATATATTTTACCATTCAGCTTAAAATGCATCTCTTCTCCATTACCTTTGAGCAATTCACATTTAATTGCTTCTAATGTCTGATGTTACAGGAGGACATAATTCGGGGACAGAATAATCAAAACATGTTTTTCAATATAATTCCTCAGTTTTTCATGAATGTGGTTAAGTTTATATGTAATTTAACCAATCAACAAGAGACTGAAAATAATGTTCTTGAGTATTAGAATGAAATACATGATCATTTTTAACAATATTTTGTTACTTACATAAACATCTAATTTTTTTCTTTTAAAATTTAATTTCATTTATTTTGGATTTGCAAAGAGAAATTTCAATCTATTGTGTGATATTTTAAACACTAATTATAAAATTCATAAATAATCATGTATTACTACACATTTCTTGAATATATGCTCTAGAATAGATTTATACATGCATTGATTTGACCATAGTAGCATATTTTCAGAAATGTAGACACAATTGTGTTTAGGGTGGAGGGAGAATAACTGAATACTTGTAGAAAAAAAATAAAAAGCCTTAAAACCTTGCTTTCAAAACTAACAGTACAGAGGCTAATTTTGTAATACATATTTATCAATTTTATACATAAAAATAAAAGACTTCATAACATAATCAAAAAGTGACATTGTATGCATAAATTCATGTGCTATGGTTCAGCTATAAATTGTGATTCAGTCTGAACATTACAGAAAAACAAATTTGTAATTACATGTATTTGCATATTATTGCTACCCACTTCCATATTAGTTAGAATATTACCTTGAACTCTTTGAGACACTTTATAATATTCTGGAAACAAATATACATATTTAAATTTATAAGCAAATATGTATGTATATATGTACTCTTATGCATGCATAATCATTTTTTCTTAATTATAAAAGCACAGTTATTACAAAATTAGGAAAAAACAGAAAGATATTCAAGATTATATAAAATCATCCACAATTCTATCGTATGTTGAAGTTTGTGTGTACTTTTGTGGGGTGAGTGGGCACATATGAAGATGGTAATGCCCTTATATCCTTAATGCAAATTGTAGTATGGAGTTATATCATGGTTCCCCATATAAGTATTTTCTAATGACATAATTTCCCCATGTGTCATCCTATGAAGTTCTATAGTGTGTTTGGTTCATCAATAGTTTATCTCCATAATTTCGAAGAGATCCTATAACAGAGAAGTTACTTAATAAATAATATTACTACTAATAATACAATAGACCCTTGAACAACATGGATTTGAACTGTGTGAATCTGCTTATATACAGATTTTCTTCCACTTCTGTCACCCCTGAGACAGAAAGGCCAATCGTTCCTCTTCCTTCTCTCAGCCTACTCAACGTGAAGATGACATGGATGAAGACCTTTATGGTAATCCACTTACACTTATTGAATAGTAAAGATACAAGGGCTGCCCAGAAAGTATTTAGCCATTGTTAATATAATGAAAACATATTACATGGCTGGATACTTTCCGGACATCCCTTGTATTTTTTCTTCCTTATAATTTTCTTCAAAACATTTTCTTTTCTCTAGCTTACTTTATTGTAAGGTACAATATAAAATACACATAACATACAAAATATATGTAATCAATTGTTTATGTTATCAGTAAGGTTTCCAGTCACCAGTAGTCTATCAGTAATTAAGTTTTGGGGGAGTCAAAAGTATCCATGGATTTTCAACTGTGTGAGGGGTTGGCATTATTAAAGGATCAACTGTATTTGAATGATGGAATAATAACACTAAAGACATTTGAGTTCCTTAAATATTCTAGTTATTAATCGCTTGTCAGATGAGTAGTTTGCAAATATTTTCTCCCATGCTGTGGGTTGTCTCTTTATTATGTTGATTGTTTCCTTCGCTGTGAAGAAGCTTTTAGCTTGATGTGATCTCATTTGTCTAATTTTGCTTTGGTTGCCTGTGCTTTGGGGGTATAACTCAAGAAGTCTTGCCCAGACCAATGTCCTGAAGCATTTCTCCAATATTTTCTTATAGTAATTTCATATTTTCAGGTTTTAGATTTAAGTCTTTAATCCATTTTAATTTGATTTTTGTATATGCTAAGAGATAAGGTTCTATTTTCATTTTTCTGCATATGGATGGCCAGTTTCCCTAGCATCATTTATTGAAAAGACTGTCCTTTCCTCACTCTATGTTTTTGGCACCTTTGTTGAAGATAAATTTACTGTAAATGCATGGATTTATTTCTGAGTTTTCTATGCTTTGCTGTTGGTCCATTTGTGTGTTTTTATGCCAATACACTGCTGTTTGGGTCACCACAGCTCTGTAGTTTAATTTAAGGTCAGGTAATATGATTCCTCTAGTTTTGTTCTTTTTGCTCACTCATATGTGGGAGCTAAATACGAAAAGCAATTGATTTCATACATACAGAGAGTAGAACGATGGTTATCAGAGGCTGGGAAGGGTAGTGGGGAGGGAGGGATAAAGTGGAAATGCTTAATAGGTGTAAAAATATAGTCAGATAGAATGAACAATATTGTTACACAAGAAAGTAAATATAATCAACAATAAGTACTTTAAAATAACTAGAGCAGAATTGGAATGTTCCTAACACAAAGAAATGATATATGCCTGAGATGATGAATACCTCGATTTCCCTGATTTGATTAATTCATCTTCTATATCTGTATTAAAACATCACATGTACCCTATAAAGATTTATTATAAAACTATTATGTACTCATAATAATTAAAAATAAAAAATTGTAAAAGATATTTGAAATATTCTGCATATAGGTGGTTTTAATTTTTCTATGATATGAACTTCCTTGTGAATACAGACAATATGCAATTCCAATAAAGAAACCAAAACTACTTAAAAAAAAGGAATGAATTATATTCCTTATTTTTTCATTAATCTTCATGACATGGCTAGTGAAATCACCTTTATAATATCAATGAATTTTTATTGTCAAATCTAAAACAGATGTTTTATGTTTTTTAGCAAAATAATCTGTATCGTATAACATTAATAATCCTACTCCTTATTTCAATATCTTATTTGTTTGCTTATAACAATAGCTACATGTGATACCTTAATTCTATATCTTTCCACTCTTTATACATACATATATATATATATGTGTGTGTGTGTGTGCGTGTGTGGTGTGTGTGAATACACACACATATGTATTTAACCAAGATTATTTATATAGTGTGAAAAAGCCTGACTCCTTTTTTTAAAGTTTGACAGAATTGAAATCCCAGCTAATATTTCCTTTTTCCACACATCTGGGAAATCCCATAAGAAAACCTATGTGCTTTCTCCTCTGGTGCTATCAGAACGCAAACCAAGCAAGCCTTTATATCAGGCCTCATTCACTAATAGCTATAAAACTCAGGGTCACTAGCCTCTTGCTTTACTCTAGGGATTTTCAGGCTGGTTTGATTGCCTGTCCTGCTCTCCCTGGAAAGCCTCAATACGTGAGTAATAAATATTTCATTTCCTCCTGTTGTGTGCATGTCATCACTGGCATCCATAACTGAATGAATTTGGTTGTGTGGGTGGCCCGGGCCCATCTCATCATGACTGATACCCAGAACATATGTACATATACTGAATCAAATTTTCTGAGAAGATCCAGAAAATTTGTTTTGAGAAAAATTTAGCCCCTTTCCTTTCATTGTCATCTGGAGCAAACTACTATGAAACTTCTGTTGATTCATTCGATGTGTTTCCTACTCACGCTGGTATAACATGCTTACATTTACCTTTCTTGATTTTTCAGTTCCAGAAAGTGGTCACACCTGACCACAGTGAAGGAATTTTATTCCTCTTTTTTTCACCTCTCCAAAAACATTCACCTTTACTATTTTTCCATTATCCCAAGAGTTATAGTCCATATTTGCTTCATATTCACATGAATATTCATATGAGCATTCATTAGAACATTTCTAGTTTCCATTATTATTAAAATGTAAATATTTTTCAGAGCAGAAATATGTAGCAAGAAATGATTGCTTTAATTTTCTGCAGAAATATTTATTTTGCTTAATGAATTCTATTATTGGCCTTTTTATTTGCTTACTTTTTATATACTTATCACCAATACAGGAAAAACTCACTTCCAACTATCTAATACTCTTTTAAAATGTTCTGATGCATCAAGTGTTCAATAATTTAATCATCTTCAGGAAATCTAAATTGCTCGAAGCAGGACCAGTTGTCATACACACCCTGTGCACAATTGTCATTCAGGTCTCCTTTGACTCTTGTTCTGAACATCTCTTTCACCTTGATTTTATATTTAATATCTCTGGTATGTTCCTAAAAATGAATACTACTTAGAAATAAAAAAAAAAAAAAACTAAAAACTTTCTGACAAAGACAACAGCTAGAAGAATCTCAAAAATTTCCTCTTTGACAGGGGATATCAAAGGAGGGGGCATATCTACAAAAACCTTCAGAGGTGAAATTAGCAAGCTTGATTAGCAAATATAAACTTGATGTGGACCTCCAAGGAAAAAGCTGGAATCGAAGGGAATCTGATTTCTTTGGGGACTATCCGTAAAGTTCCATGATGCCATTTTCTAGGAAGGACAAACAATGTTTGTGGAGTTGACATTCACTATCTCCCTAGGTATTATATTACATTTCAGCTTTATTTATCATTTTAGCTACCAGGTCCCTGGCATGTCAAGAAATAATTATTTATCTAAAGCCTGTTAATATTTTATTGCTACTTGCCTTGCTAGAAATTTTCAGATTCAGTTTTTGTGTCCTCATTCTGATGTATGTAAAATTACTTTTATTTATCAAAAATGAGAATGAGAACCTTAAGATTAAATATTTTGTCTAAGATGACACAACCATTTATAGCATTTCCAGTAAACAAAGAGGCCATCGGTATTTTTTCCAAAAGTACCTCTCACTTGGTAGACGTAAGAGATTTTCTATCTTCTTTTTTTATTTTTATTTTTATCTTTTTGAGGAAAGAGTATGGAAGATTTTCAGAATCAGACAGCTACTCTTGTTTTCCAAAACTATAAATATGAATAAATAACTAGAGTTTAAAAACAGAGAAATACTTTAGGTAGAATATTTATTGTTATTTTAGCATTTTAATATTTAAATAAAGTATGATGGTAAGTTGTGAAGTAGTACTTGAGAGGGAGAGATGGTAGTGACTATGAGAGCTATTTTGGAGGCAAAATTAATGGATTTAATGATAGATTAGCTAAGAGGAATAAGTAGAGAGAAATAACAGGTCATTCATGGATAACTTCCCAGATATAACAGTATTTACCAAAATATGGTTCAAAACAAAAAAGCAGATTTGTAGGAAGCTATATGTTAGGTTTTGACATAGCGATTATTATATGTTAATACAAAGTCCAAAAATTATTTGGCAGAATTAACCAGGAGATTAATATCTATCAGTAAAATTGTATAATTTATCTGCTTTGAGATGGTAATTAAATCTGAACTTTCCAAACACAGTCAAGTAAAATAAAAATGGAAATGTCCCTTGATTTTAGAAACATGGAAATTCTCAGTAGTCAAAGTACAAGGTGTTCCAGAATTGGGACCAGAAACAAGACAGAAGTACTAGGTCATTAAATATGAAGTGTCTGATTTTGAATCAAAAATGTGGTCTGTTATATCTCAAACAAGAAGAAGTACAGTTAGTCACAGTATGTGCCTGAACTGTCGACACAGGTTTGCCATCTTAACGGTAGCCTGTTTATGACAGCAGTAAAGAAGCCTGGAGAGCGAGCGGCAATGAAATTGGGAAAGGCGTTTTCCACAGCTTGTTGAGAATTGAATATTTTTCTTAGCAGTAAGCGGTCCAAATCCTGGAAGAAGTGGTAGTCAGTTGGTGCAAGGTCTGGTGAATACAGTGAATGACAGAGTTTCCAAGTCCAGCTTCTGTAGTTTGAGCAGTATTGTTTGTGAGACATGTCAAATGTTGTCACACAAGAGGATTATTGGCCTGTCTCTAGTGATCAGTCTCGGCTGGTCACAAGCATCCTCATCATTCCATTCACTTGGCAGCAGTAGGCACCTGCTGTAATGGACTGACCAGGTTTCATGAAGCTGTTGTGGATAATACCAACACTGGGCCACCAGACAGGCACAATTAGCTTTTTTTGATGAATATTTGGTTTTGGACTGTGTTTTGGTGCTTCATCTTTATCCATCCACTGTGTTGAACACTTGCGATTATCAGAAAGAATCCAGTTTTCATCACACATCACAATATGGTGCAGAAAT
Organism: Indri indri; assembly: GCA_004363605.1. Lineage (NCBI taxonomy): Eukaryota > Metazoa > Chordata > Mammalia > Primates > Indriidae > Indri > Indri indri. Next base: position 1,220 of record RJWJ010036496.1, on the reverse strand, counting down.
GGTTTACCTTTATGTTGTGATGGCAAAGAAAGGTAAACTTCAAGACTGTTTCTCTTCTGATGCTCATTTAATTCATGCAGAGCCCATCTATCCAGCTTCTTTACCTTGTCCGTTTATTTCAAATCACCCATTATTGTTGGAATAGTAACATCAAACCTTGCTGCTAATTCTTGCATAGGTTGAAATGGATTCATTTATTCTACAGCTTTCACATCATCATTATCCACCTTGGTCTCGGGTCACCCACGTAGTTTATTTTCAAGGTTAAAATTATCAGAACAGAACTTTTTGAACCATCTATGTACTGCGCATCCATTAGTCACATCCTTCCCAAACATTTGTTGGTATTTTGAGCTTTCTGTGCTGCATTGGTTTCATGGCAGAACTCATATTTTAAAATAACACAAATTTTTGACTTATCCATGAGTTCACCAAAATTGCTATAAAAAACAATTTGAAACTTAATCACAAGCCAAAACGTGTGTTTGAAAGACTGAGGATGTGTCTTCACAATAAAAATAAAACAAGAAGTGTCAAAGTGAAATGTCAGAGATATCAACTGTCAAACTTCGTACTGATAGTTTGAAAAGTAAAGTATAGGAAAGATAAGTTTGGATTTTAAACAGGTGTAGACAGAAAGGATGAAATATACTGGAAGCCACAAGCAACATGCCACTGTGGACATGGTAAGTAATGATTTATTGTTTTTACTTTATGGCCATTTTACTACTTTGGCTTTAGAGTTTTTCATATAAATGTTTAAATACTTTTTCTATGTCTCTGATAATTACTTTTTAAAGAGAATTTTTTTATTTATTCAGGATATTATGGGGGTACAAACATTTAGGTTACATGTAATGTGCTTTCACCGCCCAAGCCAGGGCTACAAGCATGTCCCTCCCCAATACAGTGCATTCCTCTTCCATTAGTTGTGGGTTTACATCCCCCCACCCCCACTGGCACCCAATGAGTAAGACTACCAAGTGAACACCTCAGTGTTGGTCAGTTAGTACCAGTTTGATGGCGAGTGCATGTAGCGCATGTCTTTCTCTCCTTGTGATACCTCACTTTGGAAGAAGGGCTCAGTCTCTAACCAGGATAATATAAAAGGTGCTAATTCACCATTGTTTTTTGTAGTTGAGTAGTATTCCATGGTATACATATACTGCATTTTATTAATCCACTCATGTACTGATGGGCACTAGGGTTTGGACTTTTAC
>RJWJ010036495.1:0-16060 GCA_004363605.1 Indri indri | reverse complement strand
TTCCTTAATAGTAGAGGGAGGTGATGAGGAGGGAGACATCAGGGTTAAATCTGCAGGGCATGAGGAACAATCTGACTTATGTACTTCCTCTGACTTGTAACCAAAAGGTGCCTTTTGTCTTTAATGCAGCTGAGTTTGTCCAGGGTTGGCTGGATCTGGATCCATGGCTTGGGACACTGTCTACCCTGCCGTTGCTTCATTCTTATTTTAATTTGCGTGTTTAGCTACTAGTGCGGTTTTTTTGTGTGTGTGTTTTACTGCCTCTTGTAATTTAGGTATTTGACCACTACTAAGTAGTATCAAAGATCTAGCAAACATCACATTATAACTTATCCATCTTGAACTTAATGTATTGATAAGTATGAGATAATTATTTAATTGGCTTAATTATTTTGTTTAATGATTTTCTAAGGGAAAAATTAATTGTTGTCTTTAACATTGAATTCGTATCCATAGCATTGCTTTATAATTTATCCTGAATTTTTATCTGGTTATAAATCCCTCCTGGACTCTTTTTTTTTTTTTTTTTTTTTACATGATTTGGATTGCTCTGGTACCAAAGCTAAGTAAGGTAAATGGATTGTCAGATGTGTTTAATAACGATGTTTATTTTTTTCCTTTCTAGAAAACTGTGGAACGTATACTAAAAACATGAGACCAGTATATCCGACAAAAACTTTTCCCAATCACTACAGCATTGTCACAGTAAGCTCTACATTTCAACTTTTATATCTATGTTCACAGAAGTGAGATGGAATTGTAACATTTTTCGAGGGACTAATTAAGGTTCAGATTAAAAAAGAATAACTTCTTTTCTAAGGGGTAGTCAAACAAGGAAACCTAGGTACTGATCTTTGTCACTAACTAGCTCTGACCTTGGGAAGGTCACTTTACCTTCTGGGTCTCCATTTTCTCATCTGTGAAATGAGGTGTTTAAAGACCCAAAGAAATGATTTCCTGGTTTCCTTTCAGTTTTAAGAGTCTCTGATTCTTGTATACTGTTTTTTCTCATTAGTTTTGTAGCTTGCTTTATTTGAGCCAAAAACACTGGCCCATGCTCCTGTGTTCTCACCCTGTCTTTCGATCGTCTTGATGAGGAATTTAAGCAAACCACTCTGTCTGACTCCAGATAGGATTACAGTCCCGTTTTTGTTCCTACCAAAGTTTCCATATTAAATTTGAATCAGGAAAAGAAGTAGAATTCATTAACCTTTAGAATTGAATCCAGAAAATTAGTATGATAGCTTGTATTGATACAAGCTACTCTGGTACCTAGCCAAAAAGGAGTTTGTTCTGCAGAAATGATTTACTCAGGAATGCAAAAAGACAACAGAGTGTTTTTTCAAAATTTGGGAGGTTGCCTGTTTATGTAGATTGTCATATATGGTATTACTGACTTATTTTCTCTGTTACATAATTTAAAACACAAATACTACATAAAGTCTTAAGTGGTTGATTGTGTTTTGCCATTACTCAATTTTTTGTTCTTCCCTCCTTAAACTTTATTATAATTCTTTGTAGCTTTAGTTATCAGTTTCTCTTTGATAGTTTTATTATTCTGTGATTTTATTTAACATTAAGTAAACTCATAACTTGCGTAAAATCTGTATTTTATCTTTTTTAGGGACTTTATCCAGAATCCCATGGCATAATTGACAATAAAATGTATGATCCCCAAATGAATGCTTCCTTTTCACTTAAGAGTAAAGAAAAATTTAATCCTGAGTGGTACAAAGGAGAACCAGTGAGTTCTTTGTTTATATTAGCTATTGAAATAGTTTGCTATGCTCTTCAATCAGAATAAAATAAGCAGATTCCCTGGAGCTTTTTATAACTTATTTAATTTACTGTATCTATGGCCAACCTTTCATAAATGGAGATGAATACTGATAATCCTAAATACAATTTATATGATTGCATAAAATGAAAGTAGTTTTATCTCAAAGATGGATTTGGGCTATGCTGGCCCATTTTTCTTTCCTGACTGATTCTTCCTTCTGCTAATAGTAGCATATAGCAGTAGTCTGGGGGTAATGGTTTTGATCTACACAAAGCTACTTTGTTTTTGAAAGAGGTAAGCGTTGGTTTCATTTGCATGTGCTCATTTAGGAGGTTCTTTCTAACTGTGATTTAGATGTGTTCTCCTTTTTATTTTATTTTTTTAAACTGCCACAATAATTACATAGGGTCCATTTGAATGATTTTGATATTACTCTTAGAAGGAAAAACATCATATGTTTAATTTGCAGGTTATGAATTCAAATTTTAGTTCTGATATTTAAAACTGTGATTTAGGGTAAATCATTCTTTCTGTGACTCAGTTTTCTCATATCTGTACTGTAGATAATATTGTTTACTACCTTATAGGGTTATTGTGAAGATTATGTAAGTTAATAATATAGGATGTTTATAGGAATACTATTTAGTACCATGATTGGCAGTAATAAGTGCTTAATAAATATCAGTTATAAAAGCAAAGGTGTCATCAAATTAAAGAAATATATATTCATGAATTTTTCTTCTTTCAAGAGAAACCTATTGTATGAATTAGGGATATAGCTCTAAAAGTTTCAGTAGTTAATCTCTGATTATTTAATATATTTTTGCTGCTGCTCAAGAGTCATATCACGCGATTATTGTAGTCTAATTGCTGGAGCTTGTTGACCTTAGTAACATTCTAGCACTAGAGAAGAATGCATTGGTGTTGCATGAACATGTATTTTCCTAAGAGATGAATGTTTGCATGATTTCCTAATTTTCCTTCATTATCTCCTCCAGATTTGGCTCACAGCTAAGTATCAAGGCCTCAAGTCTGGCACGTATTTTTGGCCAGGATCAGATGTGGAAATTAATGGAATTTTCCCAGACATCTATAAAGTCTACAATGGGTATGTGTAGACGAACTTTTTCTAGGATGTGTAATGTAGAAATGCTTATTTTTATGTCATCCTTTCCTTTCTATTGCGTCCTAAGCTTTAACATTTGAGTGATATGTTGGCTGAAAAATGAGAACTGGCAGAATAAGAACTCTATCTCAAAGAGTTTTAGATGGATGATAAATAGACAGTGAAACCAGACAAGTGTTTTCTAGAGCTTTTCTAGAAACACTCGATAACATGTTGAGTTCAGACCTTTGGGTAGGAATAAAAAATGAAGTCCTGGTGAAAGCAGCAATCTGAGAGCAGAGGCACTGCATATTTTACTAATAACTCTAGAAAGAAAAAGAGTTAGGAGAAGGAAAAGGTGAATGAATTAAAGAGGACAGAGAAGAGGAAACAGGCAGGAGTTACCCTCTGGTGTCTGGAAATATTATTTAAAAGGAAATATTAATGGCAGTTCTGGATTTACATTTCCAAATTACTTTAATAAATAAGCTTTCTAAGGTAAGAATCTGATTAGAGCCGGGCGCGGTGGCTCACGCCTGTAATCCTAGCACTCTGGGAGGCCGAGGCGGGCGGATCGTTCTGAGCTCAGGAGTTCGAGACCAGCCTGAGCAAGAGCGAGACCCCGTCTCTACCAAAAATAGAAAGAAAATTAATTGGACAGCTAAAAATATATATAGAGAAAAAAATTAGCCGGGCATGGTGGCACATGCCTGTAGTCCCAGCTACTTGGGAGGCTGAGACAGTAGGATTGCTCGAGCCCAGGAGTTTGAGGTTGCTGTGAGCTAGGCTGACGCCACGGCACTCACCCCAGGCAAGAGAGTGAGACTCTGTCTCAAAAAAAAAAAAAAGAATCTGATTAGAATACCCTCCCAGTGATATTCAAAATCTGTGATGTATTGAGGAAAAAAACCTTTTTTTGGAGGGAAGAATCTTCTTTGGCTGATTTTAGCAAGAGTACCAAAATCGATTTTATTTTATAATTATGCAATTTTTATCACAAAAGCAATACAACAATATATTTGGAAGGGCAAACAGAAAAGATCATAAACCTCAGACAAGAAATGCATAATAATTTTCCTTGGTAGTATTATGCTGGTTTGTGTTCTTTGTGGTCCACATGAGCAGTGCCTCTTCTCCACCTTATTATTTGTAATAATTTTTATTGCATGGATAGTAAGTGAGATTTTTATGTGCCGTGGGGGATTCAAAAATTAGTAGTATATGGTCTCTGGCTTTTCAGGGTCTAGTGGAGAACACAACTAACTGTACTTGGGATTGGGCAAGCACTCTGATGGAGGTGTAGGAACAAAACATTGTGTCCGGAGGACGGCAGAATTAATTCTGCTGAGGAAATGTTGCCTGGAGAACTGTTACCTCCTCTTCAAGTGCCTGCTCCCCAAGTGTAATAATAGTTCTCAATGAGTGAGTTCTTCATGAGGTTCCCTTTGTAGAATGTAGTAACACATGGGTTATCCATGTGGTATGCAATGACTGTTCTCTGGTGCATGCATAATACCCTCAGGTAGAGGATAGGCAGCAAATTTTTAAGCCCAATTCCAACTTTTATTTGTGTAAAACTTAACTTTTGTTCCTTCATTGGGAAAACAAATTTAAGGTTTTAAATAAAACTCTTACATGAATTCAAACACAATGGATGCATTGGATTGCTTCAGTATCTATTAATGCTATTTTCAATAAAATACATTTATATTTTAAATCCACACAGTTATCACAGTTTGTTTCATTTTGTTTATCTTTGATTTTAGTTCAATACCATTTGAAGAAAGAATTTTAGCTGTTCTCGAGTGGCTACAGCTTCCTGAAGATGAAAGGTATGTGGACAATTAATTGCTATTGTAAATATGCCTTTGTCTAGTAGAGATGACATATTATTTAAAAATAGACTACAGTAAAACTTTGCTATTAGCTATGATGTTTTTTATCCAGATAAACTCTTTAGTGAACTACTGCAGCCACATTTTGAAGAATTTCAAACCTGTAAATTATTTGTTACCCCAGTGTTATGGAATTTTTAGTCACTATCAATTGCTGAATTATATTTTCCATTCTGTTTTTCAATGTGTTCGTAAAATATTACATTTTGATACTGTTTGATTTAGACCACACTTTTACACTCTGTATTTAGAAGAACCAGATTCTTCAGGTCATTCGTATGGACCAGTCAGCAGTGAAGTAAGTATATTTTACTGGTGATTACTTCATTAAACCTAGTCAGCTAACTGAACCTTGCTTTGGAGCAGGTTTCTAGGCCATTCTGTAAAATTCTGTGGTTTCTAGAAAGAGTGAGTTTTGTGCACAATATTTCTAAACCAGAGGATATACTTTAAACAAAATAAGAGTTGGGAGAATTGTTTTGCTTATATTTTCCACAGTGCTAAATTTGAATTAATGATGAGTTAAATTCTGTATTTTCAATTCCAAAGCCTTTATCCACTCCATATCCCTCTCCATTGGCTTAAAAACTAAGTGCTTTTTGAGAATTTCATGTACAGGTAAGACTCCAAATTTCCATGCAAATATACAATAATAAGTCAAATAGCAGAAGAAACCTCATATGAACTATCCTTAGGAGAATGTCTTTGTCCACCGAATACCATGCTTACAACAGAGCTTGGGCATTGAAGGATGAGAGATTTTATCAAAAGTATAGAGGTATTCAAATAATTATTCTTTATCGAGTAGTTCCTAGGAAACTAGCAATAGGAAAATAAGCTCATGGACTAATGCTCTCAATGCAACATCTTGTTTGACCTGACACCCTTTCAGGAACTTAGCCAGCTCCTGGCTATGTTGGTGATCTGTGTAGTGCTTTAAAACAGCAAATATTGTTTTTGTTTTTCATGTGGCCATATTATTTTTGCACCTTGGAGCACAGGAAGCCTTAGAAAATGATTTGAGCGGAACTTTTCTTGTGCCTCTAAGTTGACTTTCCTTCTGATATATATTTTGTCTGTGACCTAAGATGTGAAAAGAAACAATAAGTAAGGATCTGTGAATACTGTTGGTCATGGTAAAAGGGAGAAGAGGTATTGCCAGGATCCCTGATGTCAGAATCCTTGTCTGGTTATCTTTAGCCCCATGTAATTCCAAGGGGTGATAGACTACAAACACACAGACTTCCTTAATAGCAAGGGCTTCACCCTCAAATTTCTATCAGTTCTCCTGCCCAAGTATCCCAGACTGGATAGTTTATGAGCCTCAAGGACTCTTCAGACCAACGCCTGGCCTGACGTGTCTATTGTGAGCCCTGTTCTGGGGGTGCTACTTGGTCTAAATGCTTACTTCAGTAATACCAGAGGAAAGGAGAGAAAAAAAGGGGACTCATTTTTCTCACTTGAATTTAAAACAGCTGCCTAAACCATCTTCCCTTGGTTTTCCTTACCCTGGGTCTGCCGTAGATTTATCCCTCTTAAAGAGTAGGTATTGCCTGGATTGCAATCACCTCGGATAAAAGAGAGTGAAGAGAGAAGGAAGTCGACCCTCCCCTAGGTCTGTTATTAGCCTTTGCATTCTTTCCATCAAAATCTGTCTCCAACGGCCCCACTGTAGTTAGGAACCCATCGTTCCTTGCTGTCATTCTGTCCTTCCACTAAGCAGAAATGCTCCTTCTTAGAGGTGGGGTAAGGAAGATGTGTGGCCAACAAAGTGGCCATGTCGTAATTGGTCAAAGAGAAAAGTTTCTTGTGGCTGTTGTCTTGGTTCGAACAATTGACCAGATACTAGCGTGATTTTTGCTCTTTCACTAAAGTCACTGACACCTAAGACCTGTGTCTAGGTCAGTTTGACTACAAATAAGTCTAAAGATCATTTTGTAATTGATTATTAGGTTATATACATTTTAAAATCGGCACTGCCTTTTCTAATTCACTAGCAATTTGCTGAATAATCTGCTTTTCTGACTCATCTTCATGTAAGATTGAGACCATTACTTTTCAAATCATATTCATCCATTTTCAAACTTTGTTAAACTCTAACATTGCTGGCACATCAAACCCACTTTATTTTAATACTTAAAAATTGCAATTCATGTTGCTTAGATATCTTTGAGTGAATAGAAGACCTTTTCTTGTATTACAGTGAAATATACTGACCAAGAATGAGGATTAAACTGATTTGATACATTGCAGAAAATACACAGAAAATGGAACAAGAATTTTCCTCACATGGTTTTGTGAGGAAAGAGGAAAAGATAAACGCCAGAAAGCAATTTGCCAAAACCACTTGTCATTTTTTATTCTTATGATATTCATAAGCAAAATGCATGCAGTTTGTAAGAAAATGATGGGTCGTATTCCTGTGAGTTCTAATTTAAAAAATAAAGTACATAGGATTATAAGAAGCATTTTATAAATAATTTAAACATTTTTGAAAATTAGGAAACATTATATTTACATAGTGACCATTTAAATAATCAGAAAGTACAAGAAGAAATTGATCGTAGAAAATGAAGTGGTAATTAACAATACATTGGTTTCTGGCCAAACACTGGAGTTTAGCTAGTATTATTATAATATTTTGGTGTAAATTGGGTCTAGTCTAAATAGCAGCATTCTAACCACAGGAAGGAAGAGCTAATCAGATTAGCTAATGTCATTCCCCAAATTTAAGATTGAGCATGTTTAGAGTTTGGCCCCTTCCATTGTTAATGATCTGCATTTATTTACCACTTTTTATATGTTTGAACTTGACCTCTCCTAATCTAACTCAAGTCAGCTCATGATAATTGCATCCATTCAACTCTTTTTTTTTTTTTTAACAGAGATAGCTTTGTATAGAGATAGCCATTAGTATGGACTGCATCACATGAGATTGCTTCCCTTTCTCAGGTCATCAAAGCCTTGCAGAGGGTCGACAACATGGTTGGCATGCTGATGGATGGTCTGAAAGAGCTGAACTTGCATAAATGCCTGAACCTCATCCTTGTTTCAGATCATGGTACTCTGAATTTGCATCATTTACTTTCCAAGTTAAATGGTGCCAAAAAAAGCTTGCTTGATTGATTTTTTTCCTGATTTCCTCTGAATGTTATAGTTAATTCATTTTTTAAAATGTAGTTTCTTGTGAAAAGTCTTTAGGAAAAAATGATATTAAATATAAAATATTAGTGAAACATAGAATTCACAGAAACCTAAGAGTCCACCAGCCACAATGCATCTGTCTTCTGATTTGGGAAAGGCCTACACCAGGAATTTGAATAGTTAAAAAAAATTTTTTTTCAACATTAAATTTTGATAACTTTATAGTTTTAGATTTAATTGGAACAGATTATTACCTCTTCAGCTTTCTGTAGCATGATAAATCTGACTTTAGAGGCAGTATATATTAATTTTGATAATATTTTAATTTCACTTTTACTTACTATGATCTTTATAACACATTTGTGTACAGTTTGGGGACTATAGAAGCAATATGCATACAAAGAAGTAGAAAGTAGGTTCTTCTTGTTCGTTTTTGTTCTTGTTGTTGGATTCAGAAATAATTACAGAAAGCTGTTTTTAGAAATAGTCTAAGAAGTTACATGCTAAAGAAGTTCCAGTCCTAGAATGAGACTGAGTCAGTCATACACTCCCAGTTAATATCCTCCATGATTTTGGGCAAATACTGGGCTTTTTATATTCAGCCTAAAACTGTGAAAAGACATTCCCCTTCACTCACATAATGATATTTGAATACATAAATAAGGAGAAATATCAAACTAATTTTGGGTTAAGGAAAGGTAAAAGATTTTGAAAAAAGTAAAATGGTGGATATAGCTGAAATTCTGTGTCTTACCTACTAGGTGTTTAATTAATATGAATGCTAAGCCTGTGTTTAATAAATTAAATTTTGGAAGTGAAAGAAATTCTGCTTTTACATATTAAATTTTTCATTAAAGTTCTAACATGTTTTGGGATTTTTTTTTTTTCCTCTTAGGCATGGAACAAGGCAGTTGTAAGAAATACATATATCTGAATAAATATTTGGGGGATGTTAAAAATATTAAAGTTATTTATGGACCTGCAGCTCGATTGAGACCCTCTGATGTCCCAGATAAATACTATTCATGTAAGTGTATCTCTGTGATAACTTTGAATAACATCATATCATTGAGAATATATTTCTCTAATGTATTCTTATACATGATACAGATAGAGATGCCTTATAGCGATACGTTATATTTCTAAACTAAAAGGAATCAAAGCTAATTTCCTTTTCATGATTAAATTGTCAGTGCAGATCTTTTGGCCCGGAGGGATTTTATGGGACTAGATGTGAGGATACAAGACTAACCTTGTTATTTGTGTAACAAATGATCTATTTGTTATTCATGGGCTAAACATATTATTTGATGAGCTTAGTGCTATTTTATGTTGTAGTGTGTGTTTTACTTGTATCAGCTTAAAGATTATACTAGAAAAAAGTTTTAAGAGAAAAACTCAACTACATTTATTCAAGTTTAATTAATGATGCTCCATTAAAATAACTTAGTTTTAAAATAATATTCTGTTACAAGCAGGAATGCTGGCAGAAATGATTAATTCTGTAAGCAGTTGATTCCTATTCTCAGAGATGCCTTCTTCAAACCATTCCATAAATAAATAGATAAAGTATCTTTTAAACAAGGAAGAAGAAGAAATCACACATTTTCTTGACCACATGTAGAACACAAACTGCCAAGAAATGTTGAAAAATATTCGTTGTTTTGTTTCCATCTTAGTGTTTAGGAAAACAAATTCATTCTTTTGCAAGTCAAGCCTATTTCATACTCCATTTTCGCCTCTGTTACCTATGTCGCCTTTTGATTACCATCTTTGATAAGTTTCAGATACGTAAAGCAAATTTTATCTTTCTGTTACAGTTAACTTTGAAAGAGAAAAATAAGATAAGCTTTTCTGACAGTTACCAAAATTGGGTTTGAAGACCGCAGTAAGATATATTTCAATAGATACTGTTGAATATTAATGAGGAAAAATAGATTTTGCAGCAGGAAAATAATTATGCAAATATATTAACACAGTGGCACAAAGTGCAGGCTCTATAAGCACAATGATGAGTTTTAATTAGTATTTTTGTTTTAAATTTGGAAAAGCAACACATGATTGTTATAAAACCTGTTAGAAAAACTGTACAGGCAATGGCAGTCCCTGGAGATGTTTGAGATAGGATAGCTAAGCTTAGGCCCTCTCTTATCTTAACTGGGCTCCCAAGTTTCCCAAATTAAAGTAAAAACTATATGAATATCAATTTATATATGTACATAAAATATATGTCATATATTCTTTTATCTGGATAACTTTCTCAAGCTTATATAAAATATGGCTAAAAGAAAATTTAGAAAGCTAGACAGTTATTATTGATTTATAGCCCAAAGCACCCTAAGTAAATGCATGGGCTTACTCTGCAAATTCTGTTTTAAAACTAGTCTACTTGCCCTTTCTTCTAAGCTTCCCTATGCCCCTCTTATTTGAAAATTTTGGAATTATCATTGAATATTGAAGTATACAAAGTAAAAAGTGACAGTTTCCCACCCTAAGTCTTTCTACTTCCCAGCTCAGTTCCCCTCTCTAGAAACAACCAATGTTAAGTTTGGAATGTGTCTTCCCAGATATTTGCTATACAGATTACTATATAAAACACATTTTTATTTTTACACAGGAAATCATACTAATTCTAGATGGACATATTGATAGATGGATAGATATTTGGATAGGTGTTTGGATGGATGGGTTGATAACAGACGGATGGACAGACAGATGAAGAAATAGATGGATGAATGAATAGACATGGTGAACAGATGGATAGATATTCTGTAACTTGTCTTTTCACTTAATAACATGACATTATATCATGGGTGTCATTACAGGATGGTACCTATGTAGATCTGTCTAATTCTTTTCCATGACTAAAATGTAATGACTTAAATGAACTGTTTGAAATCTGCTTTGGCATTTAAACATAGAATTTGAGTCTGATAGTCTACATTTTTGTATTATTTTTATTTTGAATTATACCATCAACTATTAATTCTTATGTTTGTACCTTTGCAGTTAATTATGAAGACATTGCCAGAAATCTTTCTGTGAGTATCTTTATTTTTCCATTATCTAGTTATTGTTAGTTTTGTATAATATACAGTTAGAGAAAAGGTTTAGTATCTGTTCTTGAAATTGGAGAATTAGAATTTTTGAGTATCCGAGTAAACATGTACGTGTTCTATAGTTTTTAAAGATCTTTAAGGCTATGTCCCAACAATCTAGATTTGAAAGTTTTTAAGAATTTATTTATCGGCATTGTTAAATTTATATGATAGTACAAGAGATAATTTTTAAAAATAGAAGGAAAAAACCATAAACACTGTTAGCATTATGATATATTTCTTTCCTGTCTTTTTTATGCCTATTTTTTTAAAAATAGTTTTTGTTCTAGTGCTGAGTTATCTACACTACATTTTATGCTTCATACATTTTAAGTCATGAAGAAAATTCTTACAATTGTAATTATAAGGGTGTTTCAAAATATGATCATCGGGGATAAGGTAAATGTAATCTAGTGACAGTCTGCTGGGGGTTTCATGCAATAATAATTATGATTTCCTGTAAAAATTTGCACTAGCTTGGAACATTCACCTTGTACATTATACAAGTAGTGAGATCTTAGTTTTCTATCTGTGACTTATTAATAAGCAGGCTGGTAAACTGTTTGTGAAACAAAAATTCATGTGGTGTTAGAAAACAATTTTAAGAAAGGTTTATACTCTAGATAATAGTTTTCATTGCCTTTTACAATTTCAGTGCCGGGAACCAAACCAGCATTTCAAACCTTACTTGAAACGTTTCTTACCTAAGCGTTTACACTTCGCCAAAAATGAGAGGATCGAGCCCTTGACATTCTATCTGGACCCTCAGTGGCAACTTGCATTGTAAGTTCTGACAGTCTCCCAGGTAAACTTAGCCTGATCTATTAGTAATTCAAGGTCACCATTGGGCCCTTTTAAATAACGTTGTTATGTGAAAACTGTGCAAATATGATTCTTTTCACCCTAACTCAGATTTTTTAACCTTGACATGAAGACATTTAAGTTGAATAATTCTTTGTAATCTGTACTTTGTGGGATATTTGACTTCTCTGTGATTAGATTAAATAGCACCCCTCTCCAATGACCAAAAATGTCACAGCCATAGCCAAAAGTCCCAGGAGAAGGGGGATCACACCTGGCTAATAACCATTGCTCTGGCCTTTCATACTCATATTGATTACTTCTAATGATCTACTACTTCTTAAATGTTACCACTTGCCATCACCTCTCTTCTACACGTTACAGGTATGTCTGACCATATTGTCAAAGCTCAGCACACAATTGGTAAAAGCACTTTACTTTATGATAATGAGCAACTGTCTTCATTATACACAGTCGTTTTTTCCTTCTCCTCATACCAATACATTCAGTAAGCCTTAGTTAATTGGTATGTTTGGCTAGTTATTTGGATGGTTAATGTTAATATCTCAAAACTTATTCATTAACTTTTTTGATGATCTCCAAGAAGCTGGTCATGATAAATACTCCTGTCAAGCAAAACCTAAGCAGTAAATCAGAATCCAGTCAACAGAATTTCACTGTCTTCACTCTTGTTAGAACACTAGGTTTTTAGTGTTTAGGAAAAGAATATGGAAGGAAGGATGGTCCTTACCCTCATGGGAGAACTAACATTTAGTCAATATCTAAATACCATGTTCCAAACATTGTTTTAGCCTATATCATTGAATTTTTACAAGTAAGCAACATGAGAAATTGAAACCAAGAGAAGATAATTAAATGTTCTAAAGTCACAGCTAGTTTATAGCATAGTCAGGATTCAAAACCACTTCTGTCTCAACTAGTGGTTTTTCTCTCCTCTACTATGTTACTTATAGTTGATCCGTCCATGAAATAAAAGACAGAGGTGACCCCTTACTGCTTTTCAAAACCAAGCAGTTTTAGTTACCTGTATGTTTAACACAATCATTATTTATTCTTTATTAATGAAAATAATGTTATGATTTCAATTATGTTTTCTGAATGGACTTTACATTATTAATTTATGTATGTCAAAATTAGGAATCCCTCAGAAAGGAAATATTGTGGAAGTGGATTTCATGGCTCTGATAATACATTTTCAAATATGCAAGTGAGTAAACCTATTGTACTTTTTAAAAAAATAGGATTAGATCCATAGAAAAGCTGATATATAAAGTTTTAGACTTATGAACAGACTATGATTATATGTCTTGAATGGGAATTTATGGAGCATATACTTTCACAGAGCTGTTTTTCTTTGGACATGAAAGTAAAGAACTTTTTAAAAATTTTGTATTCATGTTTCATGAACATGTGACTTATACCCCTACTAAATGTCTAATAATTATTTTGCATTTATTTGTGTTCCATTGAGAATATTGCTCCACAATAAAAGAAAGCAGTGATTTAATAGAGAAGAAGGTATCATACTTATGTTCTGAAAGGAGATACTGTATTTACCTAGCACTTTAAAATTTTCAAAATAATTATTTAATTTGATCCCTGCAGCACTGTGTGACATGGGCAGGGTGAGGTTTATATTCCATGTCATAGATGAAAAAGGATTTTATCATCCATTCTTTTCTGATTGACAACTCAAGAATTGTAGTAAAACTATGAGAAATATCCCAGATGTCCTTAGATTATATGTGCGGTGGGGGTTAAAACAATATCCCACAAGTGCCACTGGGCATGGTAGTTTTCTCTTAACTTAACACAACCAATATATATATGTACGATACGGAAAATACTATTTTTTGACTAACTATATACGTAACTGAAATGTACTGATAAACTGTTACTTTTTTGGCCAATCTAGGCCCTTTTTGTTGGCTACGGACCTGGATTCAAGCATGGTATTGAGGTTGACACCTTCGAAAATATTGAAGTCTATAACTTAATGTGTGGTAAGTGTGAACAGGTAGCTTCCTTCCCTTCTGAAAACAGAACTGGAATAGGATTGTCAAAAGTAGGTCATATGGTGGGCACCTTTGTGGAGATGATGGTAGGGCAAGACATATTTTCGCCTTTCTTCTTCCTGACCCAGAGTCACTGAAGAAATGTGGGGAACATACTCTCCTGTGACTTACCTGTTTTTCCCACTAGGCTGCACACTGGTGAAGCACAACACTCACAGCAAAGTGGTGTGTACATCCCCAGTGTCTCAGACTTTGTTAGGCCCTGGGCTTAATTATATGACTCCTGAGTCAGAGTAGTGATAGAAGCCAGGGAAAAGAGGCGGAGGCAGTGAAAGGTGAACAGAACAGGTGGAACCTCCGGTAGCGATAATAGTTGAATGGATGTCAATGTCAAGGTTATAGAAATGAAGGAGGACCCATTAGGGATCTTCTGGGTTTACTCAGTACCTTCTGAATTAGTACTTTTATGGTGGGGTATTGAGTTTTAGATATTATTTCCTTTTTCTGATACTTGATACTGAGCATTTACAAACCTTAAATATGTCTTAAGTATAATTCTTTTAGTGGGAGCCTATATACTTTAAATAAGTTAATATATCCTAAAATGCTTAAAACAGCACCTGGCATATAGTTAGTGCTTTACTATATAAGTATTTGCTGTTATTATTATTAAGAGCAAAAATTAGCTGGGCATGGTGGTGTGCGCCTGTAGTCCCAGCTGCTTGGGAGGCTGAGGCAGAAGGATCACTTGGAACCCAGGAGTTTAAAGCTGCAGTGAGCTATGATGATGCCACTGCACTGTAGCCTGAGAGACAAAGCCAAGACCCCATGAAAAAAAAAAAAAAAAAAATTAAGAGTCATAAACTCAGAGCTGGTTTTGAATCCTAGGTCTACTACATTAGTAACTTTGAAACCTTGGGTAAAACACTTCCATTACTTATCTACCAAATATTGATGATAACATATTAAATTATTTTGGGAATTAAATAAGAAAAATATTAACACAGTTATTGGCATATAATACACGTTTAACAGATGGTAACTGTACTTATTGTACATTTTAAAATTCAGAAATTTTATAGTGAAGTACAATATACATATCAGTGTTTCTAAGAATAGCATAGTCATAAATACTTTCAAACCCGAGAGTTTTATAGTTTTATTTTAGTTAAAAAGTAAAGGACTCATATATATTTAGTTTAAAAAAAATAAAGATCATAGTACAAGTCTATTATTTATTTGGTTTTGAAACTTCTAAGCAACTCTTTATCATTCTTGAAATTATGCAGATTTACTGAATTTGACACCAGCTCCAAATAACGGAACTCACGGAAGTCTTAACCACCTTCTAAAGAATCCAGTTTACACCCCAAAGCATCCCAAAGAAGTGCACCCCCCTATTTACTGCTCCTTCACAACAAACCCCAGAGATAACCTTGGCTGTTCATGTAACCCGTCGGTAAGTATCATGGAGAAGTTTAGCCCAGTATGTTCGGTTTCATAGAGCCTTCTGTACAGCATACGCTATGGAGATACTTACTAATCAAGCTAAAATTTATAAGTGTGGGGGGTAAACATATATTTATTTTTAATTCTAGGGACACATGCAGATCTTTTATAATGTATTTTTCTTCTTCCTAGTTTTTGCATTTTTCAACTCTATTTTTGTCCCTTGGTGCCGTGGCTTGACTTGGGTGCCGGTGGGAAGTGTAGCTGAGTCCCTGAGCATCCTGAATCTTGGAATCTGTGCTGTTATCCTAGCAGTGAGGTCCTGAGTTCAAAGTAAACCAGTCACAATGTTCCTTCTCTAAAATACAGTTCAACCTGTTTTAAATTTAGGGGGAAGACCTGCTGCGGTGGCTCACACCTGCAATCCTAGCACTTTGGGAGGCTAAAGCATGAGGATCGCTTGAGGCCAGGAGTTTGAGACTAGCCTGAGCAATAGTGAGACCCCATCTTTACAAAAAATAAAAACAATTAGCTGGGCTTGGTGGTGAGCACCTGTAGTCCCAGCTACTTGGGAGGCCGAAACAGGAGGGAGGATCACTTGAGTCTAGGAGTTTGAGGTTGCAGTAAGCTGTGGTGACCTCACTGCACTCTAACCCGGGCAACAAAGTGAGACCTGGTCTCAGTCAATCACTCCCTCCCTCATGCACTCAGTCAATTAGTCAATCAATAAAATAAATTTAGGGAGAAAAACC
>RJWJ010036494.1:0-16048 GCA_004363605.1 Indri indri | reverse complement strand
TTTATAATAGATCTCTTTGTATACATTTCTTGGAACTGAAAACTATATCAATGTAAAAGAGATAGTATTTCCTTAGCTGAAAAAAAGTGGTTAATTGAAAACTCATAAGATTACTTACTCTTTTTATGAGCAGGTTTATGTCACAAATATAAATTTAAAACTGAAGGTAGATCTATAAAGAAAGCTCTAATTACAACATAAAAACTGTCTCATAATTGCATCTTCTGAAATAAAGTACTGGAAATTGCTTGATAAAATTAGTTTTTATTGATAAAATTATTCCACCTAATAATTATAGATGCATTTTTTTATTGTTGATGCTGTAGGATTTACATATTTTTCAGAACTAGATGTGGCTTAGTGCATATAATACATAGTATTGCTATAGACAATTTGCAGAATTCTTTAGTTGGTTAAACCAGGAGGCACCAAGGAGTATCCTTAATTCTGTTTTCTTCCTATAAAACATGGCATTGGAACAACGGGGAAAAAATCCTGTACCAACAAAGTAATTTTTAAATGTTATTATTCACTTTCTTGAAGATAAAAAATTGGTCAAAAAGTTATTAGGAAAATGTGGAATGTCCCTTTATGTCAGATCAGTAACTAAGTATAACAACACCTATTTTACAAGCAGGAAAGTAGCAGGGACTCATAATGTATTAGTAAAAATCCATTTCTATATCAGCAAACTCCAAATCACTAGATTTCTAATCTTCAGTGTCCTAACTGAAACTCGTCATCTCGTTCCTCAGATGTTAGGAAGTTTCTCTGACTCAATTTATTCTTCTCTATCAAGCCAATCATGCCTGTTGTTCATGCTAATACTGGGTTATTTTAAACATTTAATGAATCTCATGACCTACATGTTAAAATCAATATTCTCCAGGATGCTATTAAAAACATTTTATTCTACTTCAGTGACACCTTCTAAAGTTCTTGCCTTGAAATACATAAACTAGTTAATAGCAATGTTTTTGTTTCTTCATACTCATTTGGTTTTGTAAACCAAGTTGCCCTATTACATGACTTCTTCCCTCATAGTATTCATTTTATCATTTAATTGTAATTTTACATTTATTCGTGTGATTATTTGACTATTGTCAATCTTTCCCAATGGAGTGCAAGCACCTTGAGGCAAGTGCATCTCTCTGTACTTATTATTTTATACCTTTAGCGAAGTAAATGTTGGTTGAGTTAATGGACAAGATAATCATTCAATAAATGAAGATAATATTATATGTAATGTATGCCACATATAATACTTTTGGGATTGAGTTTAGTAATTCTTCTGGTTTTTCATATAGCAATTCTCTAGGGTACTAATCTGTTTCAAAATGCTCTAACAAAAACATTGTTTGAAATGTCAAATTATTTTTTAAGTTGGTAATAGGTTTAGAATGGGTGATTTAGTCATCTTTATTAAGAACTGTATGCCCACATGCACATCATTTTGTTACAAGACCAGGAGGAAAACATAGTATTAATACATTTTCTTATGGAGGTGGAGTGGGCTGTGTCTGAAAAAAAGAACATTTTGAACAAAACCTATTCACTTTAGATGTAATTAACCTCTCAGTGCCATCTGAGTTATTAATGTAATGGGACTATTATACTGTACTAATGCATGTGAATTTTTATTAATGTTTTCTCCACTAAATAAATAAAAGTGGTTGAGTAAGAGATGACATTTGCCTTAACTTCTCATTGTGAAATTTTTCCCTAAAGCTGTGTTAGCTCGTTAAATACAAACTGTCAAATGGATGATATTTCATGAGAGGTTTTGAACCTACTTATATCAAATGCATTTATTTATTAAAAGAATTTGAAAAATGTCTCAACAAAAAAAAGATGGATAGCTTGAACCCTCATGATGTTTAAATTGTTCCATTACTTCACAGTAATTTTTATAAGACAAGTTGGATTGACGGTACACTTAGTTTGAGTTTATAATTAATTTGAGTTATTTACGGGTAATATGGTATCCCATGGAATGTACTGCTATGTACCATTTTGCACATTATCGTGTTGAAGGAGATGGTTGTGGGAAGAAATATCTGTTAAATTAGAATGGAGATATTGTTATGCATTTTTAATTGTATGTGATAGAATGTCTAAAGTCAAATATCTAACAAAACATCTTTCTTAAAAATAGATGTTCTGCTATTTTAAAATTTAAGATCATTCATAATTTTTAGATTTATAAGACTTTGTATTGATTTTCAGAAAGAGTAATACAAACCTAATTTATTTGAAATGTTAAAATGAATGTTGAAGCCCATTTTAGCCATATTCTTTTTCAATATGTTCTGTGTTAGATGTTTATTTATTGTTAATTTTGTTGGGAAATAATGTGGTTTGACTTCCATGATAGTATTTTAAGGATTAGTGTCAGAATTAATGTTCACATATTTCCCTGCATAGGAAATTATAGATTTAGTATTTTCATGAGTTACAAAATTTTCTCTCTAATTTATAAAATTTATAATTTATAATATTCTGGCTTCCAGCCTAATAATAACATTAATCCAATCACTTTTTGCAGTATAATTTCAAATACAGTTTTTGAAATAAATTTGTAGACTTTATTGAAAATATATTGAATCAAGAACATACGGGCTAGACGACAAATGAAAAGTGATACCACAATAAAGTATTGAACTATATCTGTGAAATATACAATCCAAATCTTATGATCAATTATAGACCTGATTTTTAAAAATTACTAGCATTAATCCCATATCCAGACCCCATTAAAGAAACCCATAAATATTGTAATGAATGTTTAAACCTTTAAGTCTCTTGAATTCGTTCCTGACTAGCAATTCGAGTTCTTTTTTTCTCTATCAAAAATAACAAAAATTAGATCTTACCGTCAGTCTAGAATTTAGTGAAAACAAATGAAATGTAATTTGTGCTCTTCTGAATGTAGAAAAATATAATCTATGGTGCACTAATGCAATAGAACCTCCTTCAAAT
Source organism: Indri indri (assembly GCA_004363605.1). NCBI lineage: Eukaryota > Metazoa > Chordata > Mammalia > Primates > Indriidae > Indri > Indri indri. Next base: position 13,069 of record RJWJ010036494.1, on the reverse strand, counting down.
GAAGAAATTTGCTCCATTTTATGAAAATTATCTACAAATTGCTACATATACACATTACACATTACATGTCCAGTGTGAATGGAATTATGTATTGAATCTTACAGAGTTTAAGGAACTATCAATTTGAAGGATCTTTATATTATTAGATTTGTGTTCCTTGGGGGGAAAATGCAAAAAGCTCAACTAAAGTATTCATGTACTTATTCCAACATTTTTACCATTGACATATTCAGCTCTCTAGCTGCTTCTTGCTTTAATTTGGCTTTAAACCTTCAATAAAGGAGATGGCAAGATGAGTTTGAAAAGGCAGCACTTTAACTTCTTTTTTGTTTCTTTTATTAAGACTGATTAATTGGCTCATGCTATCAAACAATGTAAATGAGATGTTTCTGACACATAAATAACACTTTCTGGGAATTCTGTTGTTATTCACATTTGTGGTTTGGTCTCTAATACTCATCTAGAGCTTATTCTTTGGCTGTAATTACAGATTATACCTTCTATTTTTCCTGATCACAAAATATAAAACTACTCCTTTCCCATTTATTCTTCCTGATCTTGAGAGTTATTAATTTAAAACATAGGTTATAGATAATGGTTTTGTAACTCAGAAAATATACTTATCTCTTCACAAAACTTGAAAATGAAAGAGCAAAAGCATACCTGGAGCTTATAGTAAATACTGTGGTGCAAAAATGGAATCCAAGAGTAATGAGGATCAATTGTATTTCAACGTTATTCTTTTGTTTTTGTCATAACTATTTTTAAGACAATCAAAGTTAAAATCAGATATTATTGATTCACTTTTTATTCTAATCAACAAAATTAATTCCATCCCTTTGAATTTAAAATATTAGTCTCCTAACAATATACAGCAGTTAAGAATTTAACTGAATTTAATTTATTACTGGTATTAAGAATAGTCATGTCAAGACTATCAATGATACATTTCAGTAATGATAAAAAAATAAATAATTTATATTTTCACACCCTATTTTCAAGCTAGTGTTTGAAAATGGCTTATACCATGCCTTTCTTTTGTAAAATTGTACTTTTATTGATATTGAGCTTTCTACAATTTGAAGTGTTAATTGATGTTTATTTTTTACTTGGATTTTTATCATTAATTATTGGTTTGTTTAAAACCAAACAAAACAATACAGCTGTCTCATTGCTAAAAGCCTGTAAGGAGGACATCAGGGTGAACATGGAAGTACAGGGGCACAATCTGCTAATTTATTATCCTTAAGGGACATCAGCCAGTTGAAGCATGTTAGCTGTAAAATTCTTGGCAACTACTATAATGACAGATATGAGAATAGTGAAATGAGGTCTAGCAATAATTACAGCTCCTCCGCTGCACTGCAGAAGGATGTCATGTGACTTCTGCAAAAATTATCATCCAACATTCTTAAATATATTTGGTTTTATTTGACGGTGAAACTTACATTTATTCAATTGTGATGAATCTCATATATATAAAACAAATTATGTACATAGGCTGAGGTTTAAAATAAACTATAGCTACTTTTCACCTTGTTTAAATTTGGTGGTGATGGTAGTGATGGGATGATCTCCAATAACAGGGTCAAAAATTATTTTTCAATCTTCATAATTTTCTATAGAATTAAAATCACCTTCATTTATTTTTTCATGATTTCATAATCCAATTAAACATAATTACAACTTTTCATATACACCTGCATGTTCAATGATGTTAATTATGATATGGCATCTGATAAATTGCCTTATGAATATCTGGCAAATGATATGCTGTAAAATGTGGAGACTATAAAAGAAGGGAAGCCATGATTCCTTGTGAAAATCACACTTTTATTGGGGCAAGTTCATATTATTTGATGTGTATATACACTAATATTTATATCTATTTATGCAAAAAATCATAAAACCAGATTAGTGCAAAAAGTACTGTAGACTACCTACAATATTTTCTGAAAAATAAACTTAGACATTAGCTTTAAAAAGTTGAATGATATGATATGGATCTATGAAAAAAAGGACCTAAAAATGCATATCGTTTAACTTTTCATAGGCAAAATAATGTAGAATTGAAATAATACATTAAAAATTAACCAAAGGCCCAGTGTGATGGCTCACACCTATAATCCTAGCACTCTGGGAGACCAATGTGGGAAGGATTGCTTGAGGTCAGGAGTTCAAGACCAGCCTAAGCAAGAGTGAGACCCTGTCTCTACTAAAAAAATAAAAAAAATTAGCTGGACAACTAAAAATATATAGAAAAAAATTAGCCAGGCATGGTGGCACATGCCTGTAGTCCCAGCTACTTGGGAGGCTGAGGCAGTAGGGTTGCTTAAGCCCAGGAGTTTGTGGTTGCCGTGAGCTAGGCTGACGCCACAGCACTCTAGCCCAGGAAACAGAGTGAGACGCTGTCTCAAAAAAAAAAAAAAAAAAAAAAACTTAACCAAAAATAGAAATGAATATGCTACTTGCACAAACATTGAATTTTTATCATCAATTAATTCTCAATTTCCAAAGGTGTTAATGAACTCCTCATGGTACCTAACACACACTCCAAAAGAACTTGTATGTTCATTATTTGGAGATAATCATGATTATGAGCAAATGTACTGAAGTTATTACTCTATAATACCTCAATGACATGAAATAATAAAAATCAGAGTAACGCTTATTAACACATAGACACATTGCCAAAGTGCCTAACTTATACCAGGGAGTAGTTTATAAATGGTGAGCATCTGGATGGTTATGTATTAAGCTCCCTCAGGTGGATACTTCAGTGCTTGGCATTACCCAGAAACACTTTTAAAGACATGACACCTGTTCTATAACAGTTGCAAAACTAAAGACCAATACACTGATTGATATGATCTGTGTTATAATGAGACATAAACACATTAGAAAATCTGGCAACCTCGGATTAGGAAATGAAGACATAGAATAACAGTTACGTTTTTTTATATTGCCCTTGTAGTTTTTAACATATATACATTTGAATATGCTTTACTATAACTTTTTTTTAAAAAGAAAAAAATCGTACTGTTTATTCATTACAAGCCAGGATAATTGGATAAAGGGGGAGTTGTGAGACCTGCACAAAACTACTTTCTGGCCTCTGGAGATTTTTTTTCTTTCCGACGTTATGTTTGTTTGACAAGATTGATGAACCTCATACCTGTAATATAATGAGATTATCCAATTTCTCTACCTAATGGGCATAATTCATTGTGGGTCCCGTAGGCCCCTCAAAACAGCTATCAGGAGCACTCATTAGGATAGTCCCCAAATTTCCTCTTCCAACATATGCATTTATCTAGTAGTGTATCTATATACATTTTATATACAAAGCTCCAATTCAGGGAGCCAATTCTTCACTTCTTCCTTTGCTTTCCCTCCACACGTCTAATTGATTCCTAAATGCTTCACAAATCTCTCCCCTACTCCACTTTATCATTGACCACTGATTAATTCAGGACTTCAGCATTCCTTCACCACAAGAACAATGTCTTTTTTTAACCTTCCTTCCTGCCTCAAATCTCTCTCTTATTCTCTCTCACTCTTCCATTAACCCTTTATATAATTTCAACATATTATTAGTGTTACTCATAAGATATGAACAAATTATTTTTGTCTTTTTACAAAAAACTGTTATTATCTGACTCTGCAAACCTTTCCAGATGCATTGCACTGCCATTTCTCACTCCTGCACTATGGGCTTCTTGTGATTCCCTGAATTTGCCTTTTTTATTTTATTATTATTATTTTTCCCTTGCCTTTGCCCATTGCTGTTCCCTGTCTTTGGACAATAGTCAATTCTGTCTGCCAAACTCTTGTTTTTCCTTTAAAACATTATTTAAGTATGTCCTTTTCTGTGAAGCCTTCCTTGCTACTTCCAGGTTTGGTTTATTGCATATCCTCTATACTCCCTTAACACTTAGTATGTTACTTAATAGTGACATATCATTCTAAATATCGATTATTTTCTTGCGTATCTATATTCTTTATTATCTTGTGTGCTCCTTGAAACAGGGTGTCTTGTTTATTTTTAAGATACTAAAATCTTTAACATTTTACAGATAGGATTTTATTAAATATTTGTTGAATAGGGATATTTTGAATAAAACATAGAGGACTTAGTCTTGGGGTGGAAACAGTAGAAGAGCTCAGTCATCCTATTGCAAGCCTCTGCCTAACTACTTAGTCAACTTCACCTGTTTAGAATTTTATTAGGAATGCACAATACTTCAAGATATCAACTTTCCTTATTGTTAGGGTAGGCCACATTGTGCTTACACATGAACTAAATAAACCCCTCAAATCGCAGTGACTTAGTACCACAAAAAATCATTTCTTGCTCAGACAAAGGTAAAGGTAAGTCTTCTGTGGTTTTACTTTACCTGTGACCCAAGGTCCAGGCTCCCTCTAATTTAACACTGCCAACTCAATATTTGACTTCCCATATCTCAGTAACAAGACCTATTGTTATTTAATTGATATGTGGGAAAAACTGAGCAATTTTATAGATGACCTTAGAATACAGAAGAAAATTAGAAATATTTTACCTCAAAACATATTTCTTTGACATATTTTGAGATGGCAGCTATGAGTCTCACGGGCTGCAATGCTGTCTTTTGTGGGGCAAAAATCAAGCAAACTGAAACAGTCCTTTATAAAACTAATGAAGGGCTGCAAGGTGAGAACTCTGGTAGGGAGCTAAACTCTGCAAAGTTATAGACATAGTTTAAAAAACAAATAGCCAGCCATTGTTCCCTAGCTTGCTTTCCTATAATTGCTTGCTACTCAAGAGTTGTGTAACTGATTGTCATAAAATTTGTGGCTTTCTGAATTGCTTCCATAGCTAACATCACTAGTGTAAAACCTAAGACTGGTCTTTGAGGTATTTTCCAGACTCTGCATTCAGGTGAACCCATTGATGCCAACCAGACCAGTTACCATACATACAAACTGACTGAACAAGTCCTGCAACCCTCTACTTGGGAACTGACTCAGCACAATAAGACAATTCCTGCTTCCCAATCCTATGAGTTCATCCCCAGCCTATCAGCAGACCCAATCCCCCTACCCTTTGTCCACCAAACTGTCTTTAAAAACCCTGGCCCAAAAATTCTCAGGAGATGGAGTTGAGAAATTCCTCCCATCTCCTTGCTCAGTGCCCTGTGATATTAAACTCTTTCTTCACAGCAACCCTTGCTGTCTCAGTGTATGGGCTTCCTTCTAGGCAGTGGACCATATAATCTGGTTGGGCAGTAACAGTAAAATTTGGGGGACTAGTTTGGGACTGCCCTTGTGGGCTCTTGCCTGTGGTTAGGGGGCCTCTCGCCAGTGGTGCAGATTTAGAGGCGTAGCCTTGTGGCTGCTCAGTCTTCTTGTATTGACGGCCTTTGCTGGTGCTGTTCCCACTGGTAGGCCATTGTCAACCCACAGTGCCTGGACTTGCTTGCAGTGGAGAAGCAGTTTCTGGAACTAGAAGACATCTTTGATGAGTATTCCAACCATGCTGAGTACTTCCTTTCTTCTCCTCATTTTTTTGCCTCTCTGGGGGCATTGTGGCCCTGTCGTGTGTCTTGGTCAGCTCTCGCTATATTATAGGAAGAGTGTTGTCTTGGGGAGATTTCTCTCCATTTGGATGGAGTATCTGTCTAGAAGAACATTCTTGGACTTTAGGTTTGACTTCTTTTCAAAGGCCTTTTTGTTCAACTTATTTGTCTTTGATTAATATTTAATAAAAAAATATGTGACTAAGTTTTGGGTTGTAGCAACTCTGGTGTACTTTTGATGTTGTGATAAAAATTCACGTTGTTTAATCCCTTTCTTCCCAGACATAGTGTTTTCCTTTGTTCTGTCTTTCTGTGTTGTTCTGTCATAAGGAGGGATACCAGATAAAGTTTCCTCTGGTCTTGTTTTATGTCCTTGAGAGCTTGTCTTGTGACCATATGGGAGCACTTTCTTGATCTCCACTATCTAGGGATATAATTTTTGGGTTTCATTTGGTGGCCAGCTTGAAAAAGGCTGGGAAACTGAGATTTTTAAAATTTGTTCTGAATGTGGCAAGCTCTAGGGAATGTTTGTCACAAAAAGCCCCATTCATAATGGCCTTTGTCATCTCCTATCCTAGCCTATTTCTCAGAGAATGAGGGGACCTTTGGAATTGCTTCCTCTCTAAAGAGGCCATTGGATATCATTGCAAGATAATGGCCAAAAGATGGATCCTTTAAATTAAAGAGACTCCTGAATTTAGAAAAAGATGGATTTTAAAGATCTCTTATTTCAAGCAAATGCCTTATTTATATTTATGGAAAGATCAAATTTATTTTTTAAAAGACACATAATAATGTGATGGCTAGCATTAAAAATTCTTTTAGCAAAATTAAACAGCAAAAAAATCTGACCTAAATCAAAGATAAAAACTCTTTTTACTCTGCCTTTGCAGGAATAACTGCCCCTGCAGGAATGACAACAAAGGCCAATTTACCTTGTGCCCTAATGGTTGAAGTTCAGTACTTTCCCCCCAGCAGCCCAGGTGTGATTACCACTCAGGAAATGAATCTGTTTTGGCTTGATGTTTTGTATCTTTTGCTATTTATTGATTCTTTTCCCTTCCCTGCACAGCTTTTGATTTCCTGTACTTTGTAGGGGCATGTGGGGATGTTGGACATTTATATGTAAGTGATCAGCTGAGAAGCTGAGACTCTCGAGGATATGTCTGGGCAGAAATGTTGGTTATACCCCTTTGTGGCTAGGAAAACCTTCATTTCTTGAAGCTGTTTTTATGGTGTTTCTAGTTCTTGTGAAAACTGCTTTCTGCCTCTTCAGAGACAACTCATGCATCCTTGATTAAGTTATAACCTTGGTTAAAGCTTAATGGTTTCACTTAAAAGGGTACTTTTAGGGAAAAAAAAAGTTCAAAGCCGGAAGTATCAGCTGCTTTCCCAGCTAAAATCAGTTCCCATTTATTTTTACTCCTCCCTACTCCTCTCTTTCCTCTTTGTCATCTTTGGTACCACACGAAGAGAGAAAAAAAAAAAAACAAACAAAAAACTACAGAGGAAACTTCTAATGACTCAGATCCCTTAAGACACTCAGAAAAAGGTGCAACTCACCCCCTTTTGGGGGTCTTCAAAGAGTCTCAAGAGTCATGGATAGCTTCCTCTAAGGAATAAGACTACTGTCTTTTGTATCATGTTACCTCTTTGGCTTTTTGGGGTACCTGATATTACTTTGTATTATAAAAATGATTGACCTTGGTGTGTACAATGGCTAGGCAAGAATTAGAAGCAGTTGAATACACCTTAGGGTTTTTTTATTTCTTTGTGTGTTAGATAAGAAAGAGTGGCTTGACCCCAGAACATCTCTTTCTTTCTTTTGGGGACAGAAGATTCAATGTGGGCTCTGCCCCGACTTGTGTGATCCAGTTTAAAACAAAAAGGGCATCTACATAGCTAAATTGGTCTCCAAGTTGTGACAATCTAATATCTAGCTGGTGATTTTAGAGGGACCTATCAGAAAGTGGCATTCTTTACTTACCACAGGTCAGGAAATGTTTTAGGTAAGGTACCAGGACAGTTTTTCCAAAGGGCTTTTTACTGGCCCTATAAAGTCAACCTTAATTCCTCAAAGCAGTACGGACATATGTGAAAATATGCCATTTCAGGCAAAGCCTTGGTAAAATAACAGGTGTCTCCAATTCTGTCCTCTCACAAAAGAAAGCAGATTCTTATTGAACTTACACAAATAAATATATTGCCATAAATTAAAAATACTCACAAATAGTTTTCAAATTCTGAAGAAATCAAGAGAAGAATAAATGCTTAATATTTTGCTTACAAAAGTATAGTTTACTAATTTGTTGTAAGCCATAAATAGTAAAAAGTTTTCTTGACTTTTGGAAAACAAAACACAAAGACAATTAGCATGTTTATCTTCTGGAAAGTATTAAATGTTTCCAAATAGATATAATGCTCCATACGAGATTTTATATCTATGCATATGCAATGCATTATTAGGTAATTTAATGATTTATATACAGTTACATATTCAAGTAACACTGATATTGTTTAATTAATAGTATTTAAAAACATATTGGGCTTATTTTTGATTTCTCTATTAAGGTTGTTAATATATTAAATTTATGTTTGCTATGTACACTAAATCAAAATTTATTTTTCAGACAAGTAATTTTTCTCATTAGAATACAGTATACAGATTTTTAAAGGTTTTTATTATTTGGGAAATTAATTAGAAATAATAATGGGAACATACACATTCTAGTTTTGAAAATAGCAATGTTATATAAGGTAATTAATGATAATATATGTGAATTATTAATGCATTAATTGAATATAATTGTCCTCTATTTTATAACCAATAAAATTCACTAAATATATTTTCATGCTATAGAGAGTACACAAACAAAAAGATTTACAATTCTTTGAAATATTTTCAAGGATTTAACATGTACACTCAGAAAGAACAAAAGTCATATAAATTAAAATTTACATTGCATTCAATATTTTTTTCTTTTCCATTGATTAAACTTATAAAATTTCAGGGCTAAATAGTGAAATGGTTTCTTGTAATTCAGTGGTGACTTTCTCTAAGTTTGCATGTATCCTAATGTACAGTTTCCTGTGGAAAAATACGGGAAAGGCAATAGATTTTCAAAATGCAAAGACCTTTATCGCAGAGACATAAAAGTGATAGAATTATAGACAAAATATTATCAAGCAGGCCGATGTTGAAAAAAGATCATCTTTAAAATTGATCACCTGTTATTGCAAGCACTGAGAATATAACCGATACTTTTTTTTCAATCTTATATCCTAATTTCATACAAATGTACAGGAAAATAATACGGTCACCAATATGAACTAATTAATGCTAATGAACTTGACGTGTCCTACAGAAAGTTTATTTTCAGGCATATATTAATAGTTCAGTTAGTTAATATAAAAAGGCTACAATTAGAATTTTGAGTAGAACTGTATAATCTGAAAACCACTAGCATTGTTTCCTTTCTAGTATGTTTATTATATGCTGTACTGGCTAGGCCTAAGTAATGAATAAAGTACTTTAGGATGAAACTTAGGATATCTAGGGATCTGGACCCTAGATGGAAAGGAATACTAAGATTTCATTAGTGCAAGAGAAAATAATTTCAGCTTTAATCTGATATTCCATCAGGAAGCTGCACTTTTTAAAAATCCACCAAAAAGTTGGCTTTTTGTAGAATTTGGCCTCAATGAGATGTTGCAGACAGAGGCTTCCTTGCCAAAGAGAAATATAATTAATATCCTAGTTTTGTTTTAGAATGAAAGTTAAGAAATCATCTTTGGTCTAGGACTATGGAAGACTATTTAATCTTGCCTTGTACTTGTTTGTGAGATGTAATAATAGTGATGGCATCAAGGTGATCCACTCAACTATTAAAAGACCAGTAAACATAGAAACAGGAAAGATTTTTATTTATAAAGAAGAATTTATTGGTTTTCTGGATTGGGATCTGGGCCAGAGATGAAAACAGTGAAGACTAGCTAGGGGTGGCAAGTGTGATTTAATATATTCCTGTTATACTACATGTAAGAGAATACTAAAATGTAATTATAGATGTCATCTCTTATGAGTCACAGTTTACAGAATCCATTTGTAAAACATTGCTTATGTTTGTCACTGTCACAGGAATAAATAAATATTAAGAAATTAGAAAAAAAAATCACCATTAATGGCAAGATAACTTTTGCAAATCCAAATTTTATTCAAATTAATTATGATTTTATTTGGACAATACTGGATGAATGAACATAAAAAAATTTATTCTGAGAAATAAGTAGCAATCTCTTCATCAAAGACAGGCAATTTATTCAATGGCATATTTGAAATATTTCAAAGTTAATTAATTTGTTATAAGTTAATTAGAAATCATATATCAAGTCTGAGTCTGTCCAGAGGAAAAGGGGAATTTAGACAAATTAAAAATGTATTCTTTTGGTCAAAACTAAAGTGCTTTCACATGACTAACCAGATTATAGAGTCTACAATATTCCTGTCTTGAACAGTACAGCTTTTTATTTTATTTTGAAAAGAAAACCTACTTAATCAGATAGGAACATGATGGTGATCAAAAACATATTTCAAATCCTGAAAATGGTTAAATATATAAAGAAATTTTTGCCAGTATGCAAATTGTGACAGCATTGTAAAGGGCTATCTTGGAAGCAAAAGTTTCATGAATAGTAAATAGTAAATATGAGAGAAAATTGAATGTTATGAAACTTCTGCTCTTGATTACTCAAATTGTATAAAATTAACCAAAGATGATACAATGTTAAGGGAACTTTTAACTTATTTTCACATACTTTCTTAGAAGAGTAAAAAATTTTCAATAAATTTTCCTGGTGAAATATATATATTATTTCACCTATCTGAGCAATAATTAAATGCAATTTCTTAAAATAACAAAACTTTTCCTGAAATCCAGTTAATTCTAGAAGTTCCTTAAATATTTAACATGAAAAAATTTACTATAAATAATATTTATTATTAATTCTTTTTTTTTTATGTACCAAGAAGTTCTATTCATTTTACACCATTCATTTTTTAAGAATTCTATTTCTACATGTCTTAATTTGTTCAGGGTGATATAACAAAATGTTACAGACTGGGTGACTTAAACAAAAAACATTTATTTTCTCACACTTCTAGGTGTTCAAAGTCTGAGATCAGGGTTCCAGCATGGTCAGGTTCTGGGGAGAACTTTCTTCTTGGCTTACAGACAGTCACCTTCATGCTGTACCATCACATGGCAGAAAGAAAGCAAGCCTGACATTTCTATTTATTTATTTAATTTATTATTATTTTTTAGGAGACAAAGTCTCACTGTGTTTCTCAGGCTGGAGTGCAATGGCTACTTGCAGGTGTGATCATAATACATAATTCCTGGGCTCAAGTGATCCTCCTGTCTTGGGCTCTAAGAAGCTAGGACTATAGGAACATGCCACCACATCTGGGTTTTTTTGCATCTTTTTTCTTTTATGGCACTAATGTCATCATGAGGGCCCTGTACTCATGATCCCAAAGAACCTATGTCCAAATACCATCACATAGGGGGTGAAGGCTTCAACATAGGAATTTTAATATTATCTCATTAAATATGAAATTTTAAATTTCTAATCTAAAGTGTAGTTTATTATATCTCATAAAAGAAGCAGTACAATTAATCAAAGTATGGGCCTAAAATATTGACACAGTTATGTCATCTTAGCAGTAGCTTATTTATGCCAGCAGCAAAGAAGCCTAGAGTCTGAGTGGTGATGAAATCGTGAAAGGCCTTTTCCACAGTTTGTTGAGAATTGAATATTTTTCCTTGCAAGAAGTGGTCCAAAGCCTGGAAGAGGTGGTAGTCAGTTGGGGCAAGTTCTGGTGAATATGGTGGATGACAGGGAGTTTCCAAGTCCAGCCTCTGTAGTTTTAACAGTGCTGTTTGTGTGACATGTGGTTGAGCATTGTTGTGCAAGAGGATTGGCCTGTCTCTGTTGACCAATTTTGGCTGCTTAATCTCAAGCATCCTCATCATTTCATCCAATTGGTTGCAGTAGACATCCACTGTAATCAATTGACCAGGTTTCATGTATCTGTAGTAGATAATACCAGCGCTGGACCACCCAACAGACACCATTAGGTTTTTGTGATGAGTATGTGGTTTTAGACTCTGTTTTAGCAGTCCATCTTTATCCAACCATTGTTCTGAACACTTGTGATTGCTAAAAAGAATCCATTTTACATCACATGTAACAATACGATGTAGAAACGGTTCACCTTTATGTTGTGACAGCAAAGAAAGGCAAGCTTCAAGACTATTTCTTTGCTGACGTTCGTTGAATTCATGTGGAACCCATCTAGCCAGCTTCTTTACCTTGTTGATTTATTTCAAATGGTTCAATATTGTTTGGATAGTAATGGCGAACCTTGCTGCTAATTCATGCGTAGGTTGAAATGGGTTCATTTCCACTACAGCTTTGAGCTCATCATTATCCACCTTGGTCTCAGGTCACCCACATGTCTCATTTTCAAGATTAAAATCACCAGAATGGAACTTTCCAAACCATTCATATACTGTGTGTTCATTAGGCGCACCTTTCTTAAACACTTTGTTGATATTTCGAGCTGTCTGTGCGGCATTGGTTCCACGACGGAACTCTTACTCTAAAGTAACATGAATTTTTGACTTATCCATGGTTTCACAAAAATTGCTCTAAAAAAATTTGAACGATTTTACCACTGTAATGAATAAGTGGTCAAGGGGAAGCCAGTGCTAGGGAAGGTGGGATCTTCACAAAGGAAAATGGGTCATTTGACTGACTCCACTATAAAAATATTTTTAAATAGCAAATTGACTCCATAGAACAACATATTGGACATATTTGCCATGTTATAAAAATAATTATCCAGTATTAAAATATCTTTTTTCTTAGCTGAGAATAGAAGCCACTCTTTTTTAAATTTTTAAAACTTATTTTTGATTTTTTTTAAAGACAGAGTGTTGCTATGTTGCTCAGGCTAGACTCAAACTCCTAGGCTCAAGCAATCCTCCTACCTTAGCCTCCCAAGTATCAGGGACTATATGTATGAGCCACAGTGCCTGGCTTAGAATTATACTCCATAATAAAATGTTAATGATAACATTATGTTTAGTTACAAAATGATTTCATCAGCAAATCCTATGAACACATACCTAATGACAGATATGAGAGAGAGATTGTCAGTTGTTTTCAAGCAAAAAAAATCTATAAACCTATTGCCTAATTAGTGTTTTATCAGCAGTAATTTTGATTTATGTACTGTTGAGGAGAAAGACATTGATTTAAAACATTTACATAGCACACACTTTAACTTTAGACCAGCACTATCCAATAGAAAAATAATGGAACCACATATGTAATTTTAAAGGAGGTAGAGTTATTTTTAATAATATGTTTATTTAAACCAATATTTCTGAAATATTATTTTAGCATGTAATCAAAGATTATCAAATCAGTTAATATATTTTCTCACT